>JASSUY010045380.1:0-28930 GCA_032466535.1 Forpus xanthops
GGTGCGCGCCGGGAGTCATTGAGTCCCGGGCGCCGTTCGGAGGTGCCCGGAGGGGAGAGCTGCTTGTACGAGCGCATCCGTGTCCTGTCCCCCCCGTCTCTTCTTCCCTTCCCGCGGCTCCGCCGAGCTTTCTGCCGTCCCGAAAACTAAAGTTTAGGGGCCGGTACCGTGCGGAGGGATGGGAGTTTGATGGTGTTCCCGACACCGCTGAGCTCAGCGGGGTGTTCTCTGCCGTCCCCTCGGGGTCATGGAGGAAACAGGCGCCTCGCATTTCTACTTGAGCGAGGTGTCGTGGTCCCTCATATCGCCAGAGTGGCTTTAGAGGCAATGAGCCGCTCGTCCTGCCGGTGCCAGGCTCTGTTCATGCCAAGATGGCAGGGTCTGGTACCCGGGTCTCCTGTGTCCTCTCGGGGGAGCGTTCTCTCACATACACGGGAGTGCAGGGTTAAAGGGGATTTGCCAGTCGTGGCAGCGAGAGAACGAGAAAACGGGCTGCTTGCTGCTAGTTACGAATGCAGAGTTTGCTGCTTTCTGTAGCCGAGTGAGTCTTGATTTTCCAGGTTAAATGCCCTTTCTTAAAGTCCTCTCTGCTTAACGGCAAATGAGGAATTGCAAGGAAGGAAGGAGAGGGCTCTGTATAGTAAAACAGAACTAAATGGACGGAGCCCGAAGTGCGGTTTTACGGATCAGGTTAATCAGGAGGAAAAAGTGTCTCTGCAAAACCTGTGATTATGTACAGTCCCGAAATCTGAACACCTCGGGTCTGAGTGCCTGCGATGTGTCCTATAGGGAAGATGTCTGTGAGATTGCAGGGTTAATGCTGTCGAAATGCACAGTCAATTTTGGCATCTGTGAGTGCTTTGCAAGACAGGGAAACTGAAGGCTGAAATAAATCTGTGATAGAAAAGTAGTGTTCTCCTGATCTGACACCAAAACTACCCCACCTCGGAGGCAAGACCTGTCCTAGCTGCCTTCAGTAGGTGCTACAAGTGCACTATATTAGAGCTGATTGGGAGCATCCTTCCCGCCCCAGTGGAAAATGGGGTATTTGAGAAGTTGCATTTCTGCAGGAAAATTCCAATTTTACTGAAAAAAAAAAAAAACAAAACCAAACATCAAACCCATAAAACCGAACTCAGATTTTTTATTTATTTTTTTTTTCTGACCAGAAAATTAAATTTGAGGGTTCATGGCTACCTGCCTCAAAGGCTTCTGTCAATTGCACTCTCTGCTTACATTAAGCATGGTTAAAAACCTCTCCTGTGAGATGCCCACCTTGGTTATTATTGTTGAGTCCCCCCTCTTTCTCCCTCTTTAAAGGAATTACTTGTAGTTTTTAGTCCACAAATGATGTGAGAACTTTTTACTTCTTACCCTGAAACACAACGATGACCGTTTTATTCATGGCACGAAAATCCCGGTATTTGGCCAGCCTGAATCAAAACTTCTGGAAACTTGGGGCCAGATCTTTGGCTTGTACAAACTGGCTTGTTCCATTGTGTTTAGTCCACAGAGGATTTGGCCCTAGTTAATTAATGGTTCACCCGAGGTCGGGCAGTGAGTTGAGTTTTAAAGCTGGAGACTGAAGCCAGAGCTGTTATTATTGAATCCTGTCATGAGTCTTGAAGTTTACTGCACAACACTATATTTTTCCGAGACAAGCAGGATTAATAAGAGCCAGAATCCACGCGGCACTGATTGCAACTTTGCTTCAAAATCATGTTCTGAAAAATCTATTCAATTGTGATCTTACTAGAAAAGGGAGTAAATATGTTGTAATTAGTGCATAGGTGACACTGACTACGGAGGGAGAGAGAGGCCTGAAAAACTGCTTTTGTTATTTAAACCTTTCTTTCAAAGTACAAAAGCATTTGATTGGCACTTCACTGATTTAATAGTCCATTTGTAATGCGGGAAGAACATTACAGGGGATTTTAGCATTATTCTAAATCTCATCATTTAATCTGTAGGTGGGTTGGTTTTTTTTTTTTTATGGAAAAACCCTCATTTCTAGCAGAAGAAAACTTTCTGATCTCATGTTGAATCTGTGACTAGGCAGTGGTTAAAGATATGGAGCCTTGTGTCTTCCAAAATAAAATGGTTTATAAGTCTTAAAACATAGCTTGTTCGTTTTGTTAGCACATACACAAAAAGTCCTGGCCAGGGATTTCATGGTTGCTGTTACTACGTTGTAATGTTAGGAATGGAATCCTAAGCCCCCTGCTTTAAAATCAGGATCACTAGCAGTCAGACTGCAGAGGAGAGCTCAGATCCCAGATGTACAAGATACCAGGTGCCGCCTTCAGTGCCCTGAATTTGCACCTGTACTTGCATGGAGATGCTTTGTGAAAGTTGAGATTTTTTCTTTTTTATACATGGGGAAGATACAAAGGCAAGAAATGCAAACAGACCACCGGGCACCCCCCGCATGTGCACCCCAGTGTTTCTGATTTTGAGAGCAAAAGCAGATTTCATAAAGTTGGGGAGGGCATATCTTTGCCTTCCAAATGTTTGGTGAGTGACTTCATTGCTTAACTATTATATGCTAGAAAGACTCTGAATTAAACCTTGCTGAAATGACTTTCCAATGTCAGTGGCAGAGTTTGGACAGCCCTTCTGCCTCCCAGGCCACAGCTGCACCTATTGGCTTCTTTGTCCATCCCTCCTACGCACACGCATGCCTGGCATTGTTTTGGAAATACAGCAGAAACTTGATAATTCAAACTGATGCCTTGGAGAGGCACTTGTGGAATTAATTTATTGGGTAAATCAGTGACTAGCTATGCAGGCAAGAGTGAGAAAAAGATGCTGTGTCATAGTGTGTGATTTGTTCTGTTAACTCAACCAGTGGGTTTAATTGTCACTGCACTAACTGAGTGTCCTGGAAACTACATTTTAAAGGTAAAGCCTTACAAGATCCCAGCATGGTTCTATGCTTGTTACTTAATTCTGTGAGGGGAACTGGGTTTTCAGCTCTTCAATGAGGAGTTATAATTTGGGATTAGAAATTAATCCACAGCTCCTATTTTATGGCACAGGATTTATAGCATGCCTCAGAGGTTAAACCATGGCCCTCATGTACTGATCTGTGCTGTGGGTTTATTTGATTTCAGCAGGACTGCCTGCCTAAGACAAATAGGATTTGATCCTTGCTGGGTAACCTTGGTCAAATGCCAGGTGGCCCTCACGACCTCCTATTTCCATCTTTCCATTAGAAAATAAGTGTGTTCTTTTTGTTTATTTTTCACAGGGCTTCAGTATTGTTCAGTCCAGTTTGTCATGTGAGGCTGTAAATCCCTTCAAGTGAGGTGGAATTTTAGATTGGTGAGCTGTTCCCATGTGCATCGTGAAGGAAAAGGCTGTCCTCTAGCCAAGTGTGGACAGAACTTACCACATTCAGCTCATTAAGATTCCAGAGTGACTGTAGGTATTAATGGAAAAGATGCTAGGGGGAAAAAGTATTATTTCTCTTTTTTTTTTGCAATACAGAATTAATGCTAAGTCAGCAGGATTCACCTAGAATTGCATACAGAGTAGCCCAAGAAATCTTACCAGCAGTTGAAGCTCTCTGAAGAGATTGCAGGAAGTGTGCAAGAATCATTATGATATTGACAAACAAAATAAACCCAGTATTGCATATCTCAGTTATGTTTGTTTACGCTGGTAACCATAGCTGTTGGGTACATAGCACCTCGATGCTGGATATCAGTGCAACTCAAATAGAACAAAATTCAGTTCTTGAATTTTTAGGAGGGGTGTGCACTGAGGTGAATCATTGGGCATTTCTGAAGCAAAGGAAAATGGTTGCCATTGACTCATTTTTCATGAACAGAGGTGATTTTGTAAGGTCCGCGTTGCTTTGTGAAGTTGCATACTTTGTGGCATGAGCAGGGTGAGCAGAGCAAAAGAGTACCTAGGGCTGTGGATTATTTTTTGTGCTTACCAGTAGGGGTGGATCTCTGGTTCTACTCTCAATTTTTATACATGCATTCATGAAAAGTGCCTCCAGAAATAGAAGAACACAATACTTTTATAATCAAATACTGAGGGAAGCTCTGATTCCTTTACTGCTTATTCAAAGAAATAATTATGCCTTCATCTTTCCGTATTTTTTGTCATCAAATACAGGATCCAGCCTAGTTACTACTTCTTATATTTTCATGAAAGCAATCTGCAGACTGACTACTTGTTTACTAGTTTTGGTTCCTGGCTTAAGACTTGCGTCTCATGTCTCTCTCTGCTCTGCCATGAATAGTGTATTTGACTCAAGAGAAAGTTGCTCAATCTTTGTTTCCTATCTGTATGCAGGGAATAATACCGTGTACTGTCATCACAGATATGTGCAAAGGTATGTACATGGGGAATTCTGAAATGCTGCTGTTACGGTTATATATAATATCTCAATAATTTCAGATAGTAGGTGCCAATTATTCCATTGGCTGGCTAGTTTGACAATAAATGCCAGTGTCAGTGGCTTTATAAACTCTGGTGTAGTTATTCTGGGTTTGCATCAGAAAACAGAACGTGGCTTAGACATGAATTTCCTCTTTGAAATAACTAAAGTGACATCAGTGGAATTATACAGGAATGATTTTGGCATTGATACTACCGAAAGACATAGCGCTGTGTGAGTGCTTTGGCCTCATACAGAGCAAGCTGTATTAGTAGAACAGGAGTTCAAAGCTGCTTTGGAATTGTAGTATCCTCTTTACTGTTTTAATATTTCAAGTACTGCAGCTAGCAAGTGGTATTTCAGGGAGAACTGACAGGATTCAAAGCATGCATGTCTCACACCAACACTAATTATACACACACATGACTTAATTCCCCAAATAACCTCTTGCACGTCCATTTGACTAAAACGTAAGAAGTAGAACTTTTAAAGCATTTTGGTGACAAAACTCTGCTCAGAAATCTGGGCTGATTTTCTTCTGCGTAGCACCTTCTATTTTCAGACACTGTAAATATTGGCCTTGAGAAAATCTTTGTGTGGTGTTTACCCACATCACTTTATGAGAGATGAAGCAAGCAGAAAACACCCACTGTTCCGAAAACTACTTATATTTTTGCATGCATCTTTGGAGACCCTGAGGCTTTATTTCCACCAGCACTAGTAGTTCTGTACATTGCCCTCTCCTACTGATGCTACTTATAATGTGCCGTTGTTAAGCAAAATTACCTCAGCTTACTGAGCACCCCCAAAACTTGTGTTGAAGTGATGGCTTTTAGGTATAGTGAGACAAGGGCAAAGCTGGTTGAAACAGACTGGGAGAATCTAAAGTTTGGCTTTCAGGCCACTAGAAAAGTTGTCATTCTTCAGGATTTTTAAGTGTAACAGAATGGGATTAGGGATTGAAATAGCAGGTGCTGCTATTCTTATGTAGAAGAAGCAATATCTGTTTTGTTAGGCAATTTCCTGTTTCATTGCTGTGGAGTAAATTAAGAAAATCTTTGTGCTGTTAAGTTAGAGCTTAAAGGTTACGTCCAGTTTCTGTCCAAAACATTCATAGGACTTCTCCCCCATTGTAGTGTATGAATAACGCTCACTGAACTCAACGCGAGGTTGTTTTTATCGTGTGGCTGAAAAGAAGAGTCCCTATTTATAGCATTCAAACATTGGCAGGTGCAAGACTGGTGAGAAACTTTAGTCTCACACATACAAACTGGTTGTTTAGGAGAGTCTTCTCCGTGGTGGTAGCTGCTCTCAGCCGGGCCGCTAGAATCAACAGCGTTGCTCAGTGGCTTTCTTCTTGTGGCGATCAATCAGCTTGAATTTCCAGGAGGGTGTGTAGTGAAAAGGGGCCTGATGGTGCTGATTGCAGTAATATACTTAGCTATGGCAGCTTTAGCTATTATTTATAGAAGTGCTAATTATATCAATAGAAATAGCAATATTAATACTGGTAAGTGTCAGAATCCACGCTTGACAGCACGAACTAAACACAGCTACTGCGAAACAAAGCAGCCAGCTTGTCTCCCTTGTCATACCACCAATATGCATTTCAGGAAGAGCGCACACCCACCTTAACTGCTTGGGGTCTCACCATTTTTGCTCATCTTGTTCTGTCACTAGCATTTCAAGCTGAAAACTCACAAGCCTGCCTATTCCCATGAAATAAAGACTGTATCCAAAGCCAGTCCGGAAAATTCAAACTGTGACTAAAAGTGTAACAGTGGATTCCAGTTTAAAGCTGTCATCCTGCAGTGCTGGAAGCCAAAAAAAGTGACTCGAAGGCCAGCATCTGACGCAAACTTTTATTTTCTTTTTGAGTCTGGATTCTGCACTCCTTGTTTACAGAATAGTTGGTGCAAACTCACGTAGAGTTCAGTGCCCACAGTTACCTGCAGACTATGTTAGAACCAACCTTAATTGGCATCTTTTAAAGGGCAGAAATCGTATTACCCAAAAATAAACAAAACTGAAAGAAAACAAGAGCATATTGAGACTCATTTTCTGGCTGCTTTTTTAACATTTAAAATGTGCTTGATTTCCTGTCACAGCTCTTGTTGCTTCTGCCTACCTCTTGTGACAGTGTTTTAGACTGACTTCCCACAGGAGCTTACAAATCAAGCAGGTTAATGTCTTCATTAAAACTGAATAACAGTTTACTTTGGGAAAAAACATATTAAATATTTCAGGATATTGAACACCAAACTACTATTAAGCTTTAACTAATGCATTTACTTTGCTGACACTTGCTCTCCATTGGGATGTGTAGCTGAAGTTAATGTCACTAGAAGTGATGTTTAAGGCTTCATGAGAAAGTGTTTCCAACCCCTTCTAGATGATTTTACTCCAATTCTATCACTCTGTACTTGAGAAAAAGTTTTAAATAAGTTATTTCAGCAACTTGCCATCCTTATTTTGGAAATGTACTGGGTATAAATGTCTCCTTTAGAGTTTTAAATAATCCTTTCCATGTCCTAGATATCTGTGGTACGCTGTGTAAAGAAAGTGACAGTCTGTTGGCCTCCAGACATATAAAGAATGCCCTTAGCATGCTTCGCCTTTGGGAGGAAAACACAAGGATTGTTGCAAGCAGAAAAGGTTGGGTTTTTTTGTCACTCATGACTGTGAACCTATCTTAAGGCTGATAGAGTGTATCCATAGAATAGAAATGGAGGCACGTGGCCAGGAGGTCAGGGTTTCTCAGTTGGCACATGGTGGTATTCTGTGGGGGCTGCTGCAGACCTGTGTGCTTGTGCCTTTCTCACTCTCTTGCAGAATCCATTTGCAATGATGCCACGTAGGAAATGGGGCATCCCATCAGTGATAGGAATGGGGTTTGTTTGGGTTTCCTTTGTTTGTGTGACACGGCAGATTCTGTCTGTGTAATTTGCTTTATCAGCTCTTCTGGTTTTGTTGGGAGTTCTTTTTTCTTTTTGTCACCTCTTCATTTGGCAGTCCTACATTTTACTTATCTGTTATCAGAGCTGTGTCATTCTTTCTGGATCCGACTGCAACAGAAGCCCAGTACATGGTGCAATCAAACATTCCTTCACTGGCAGATTCAGACCAATCTCTTTGAAGTTTGCTAATGTATCCAAAATCAAAGCCAGTTTCAGTTCTATGCTGTAGCAATACTCATGTTTTGTTATAACGTTTCCCATCGTTGCTCTGTAATAATCCTGGAACTCTTTTGGTATCTCTTTAACCTCTCTGAACACGTGATCTGTGAGTAAATTTCCCAAAGGAGTTACAAACTTGCCTGAATTATTTACATCTATGGTAGGAATTCTGCCTTGCCTTGCGTACTGGGCTGATTGCAGAGATGATACAAACTGGATGATGCAGAAAGAAATGGAGGATATGCCTGGCACATAAAGATATGTGTTACTTTTAGGAATGTATTTCCTACTCTAATCCTGCTGGCTTTAGCTGAATTAACTTGAGGAAAAAAAATCATTCACAAAACTTCGGATCTAGCCATAAAGAGATTGTAGATAAAGCTGAATGGCAAAGAGAGCAATTTATTCAATAGGAAAAAAGTAAAAAGCTGAGTTTAACTACTAAAGGGTGTCTCAAAGATGTCATTGATCAGTGGTGGTGTTCTGGAATATAATGAGCCAGCTCCTCATCTCATTTGGCAAACTTGCAATTCCTGGTAGGATAGTAGGTAATTTATGTGTGCATCTGGAATATGAGTTGGGTTTTATCTTTGCCCATGATCACACCACATTGAAGTTCAGCAGAGTAGAAAAAAATTATTACCAATTTTACTTGAGCCGTTCTGTGGGGCACTCCACTTTTTGATCAGTATGTCCTTGGGTTTACTTGTCATGCACATTTATTCACTGTCCTGTCATTCTTGTCCTTTAAGTAGTTCCACATGTTACACCTTTGAGGGTTTTACATTTGTAGTTTGAACATAGAACTTGTCTTGCCTAATCCTGGCTTGAAAGATAAATAAGACAGAGCTGATTTTGTCACCACAGTGGCTGAGTGTACTCTCATGGTGCAGATACATCCTCGGGTTCATTATTTCTTTTCTGTAAGGCCTCATGGGTATTTGTTTAGGTTTTGCTTTTGTTCCAGTAAAATGTAACATTTCAGTCAAAGAATGTAGGCTTAAATAGAACAGGTTGTCCTAAAGTGAAGTAACCAGAAAGCAAGAGACTGAGCTTAAAAGGGTTAGTAACCTGACTTTCAATGGGTCATCTTCTTGGTGCCACATGGGGACACTTATCTTGCTGTCAGAGTGTTTGGTGGATGGGCTGGTAACCTGGTGGGTTTTACCATGCAGTACTGCTCCTGGAAAGCACAGTAACCTGGGCTTTGAGAATATTCTCCAGATCCCCAAAGAGTATTAAAGTTATTTGCATGTATGTGTTCTAACAGAAACCAGGCGTCCCAGACGAGATTGATGCCCACATCCACTTGTGCAGGTATTGTACGTACGAAAAACAGAGGCACTCTCCCAAGAAACTTATATTTAAACAGGCAGCCAGGTGAAAGGTGAGGGAACAAAGTACTAGAATTCCCACTGTAGTGGTTGCAGGCGAAGCCACAGATTTAGTGACTTGATGGGGATAATCCAGGGAAAGGAAAGGAGAGGTTTTCAGAGGCAACTAACTCCCACTAAAGAAGCATGGGAGTGATGTGCCAACCTGCCATTTGTGCCTTTGAAAATTTCCCCAGGGAGTCTATTGTAGAGCCAAGCATTGAACTCTGATCCTCAGTCCCCCACCAAACAACCGTTCCTTTCTGCTTTAAGTGTTTTTAATTGAAAAATACCATCTGAACAGTGTCTGTAAAGAATTACTTTTCCTCAGAACCTCCAAAAAGAAAAGCAAAATGATGTGCTGCAGCAATAAATTAACCAGTGATCAAAATAAAAACCACAGCCTTGTTATGAAAACCAGAACTGGTGGGTAAATCCTGTGAATTTATGACACCACTGAAAAAAAATCTACTCTGGTAAATGTTTGTACTTTTAGAACTAAAGATTTTTTTGGTTTAATTATTAAACTATTCAAATATCTTCTGAACAGACTTTACATGCAAAAGCCTACAAATTGTTTAAAAACCCCAAGCAGAAGTTCAGCCCTTGCTTTTCTGCAGGCACTATTTATATCTGTGCCGGTGTTTGTTTCAGAGAAGAGAATAAAACCAAAGCCCACATGACCCTCTCTTACTCTCCCCAAATAGAAGTAACACTTTTCCTTTTAGAGTTGTACGTACATTAACTCACTCATTCTTATCCCTTTGCAAGGAAGTGGGCTCTCTTCTTCCCATTTTGCAGTTTGGGAAACAACTGCAGAAGAGCTCAAGGTTAGACAAGTCCAGAGAAACTGTTAGAGTTGGATTACACTGCCAGGGTGACCCATGTTCAGGCCACTCCAACACGTCCCCTTAATGATATTTTACAAGCCTGAGCCATCTGTGTGTGATGAGATCAGAAGTAAGGAAGTCTGTAGTTGCCAAGAGAATTTTAGCAAGCAGAATTGTACAACTACAAAGAAATCCTACGGCATCAACAAAGGAAGCTCAGAGAAATATTCACACTGAGCTCTTTTGGACTACTTTAATTGGGAAGCATTTGTTCTTGTAAAATTTTAAAAGTTCGTTCTCCCTTTTGCACACCTAATTGTTAATGACAGCATTGGAAGTTCCACATACATTAGCAGTAGTCTCCAAAATATCTGATTAAGTATTTTGCAAAAGTAAGGAAATAGGATTTCTGCTGCACCTCTCTGTGCACTTGTAAGGGAACTTTTAGACTTGGCTGCATCCCAATGGTTCCTTTCCTTCCTTCCCCTCACAAACACACACACGGTCAGAAGCACCCCAAACAAGACACACTCCTCCCCTCTGCCAACAATTATCTATTCACTTCTGACCCATGGAGTTCTTGCCATGTGTGAACCTCAGAAGTATCATGGGCTCATTACTTATGTCTTCCCACTTATTTGTTCTGCAGAATATTTCACAAAAGCAAATAAATCCAAAGAATAAGTTTTTCAAAAGCTCGCAGCATCAGTCTAGCTCTTCTCCCTTTGAAGACAACCTGGGCTTGACATGATTCCATCTCCCCTTAGAGGTGGAATTAAAGTGAACTCTGAGCGTTTCCAGTACTTCATAGAATCAATTTGGTTGGAAATGACCTTTAAGGTCATCAAACTCAACCATTAACCCAGCATTTCCAAGGCCACAACTAAGCAGTGCCATTAGGGACGTCATCTACACAGATTTTGAAGACTACCAGGGACAGTGACTCCAGCACTGCCCTGCGCAGCCTGTTCCAATGCCTGAGCACCCTTTGGGGAGGGAATTGCTCCTCATCTCCATCTAAACCTCCCCTGGTGTAGCTTGAGGCTGTTACCTCTTACCCTATCCCTTGTTACGTGGGAGCAGAGACTGACTCCACCTCACGCCATCCTCCTGTCAGGCAGTTGAAGGGAGTGATGGGGTTCCACCTGAGCCTTCTCTTCTCCAGACTAAACACCCCAGGCACCTCATCCATTCCCCATCACACTTGTGCTCCAGGCCCTGTACCAGCTCCATTGCCCTTCTCTGGCCCCACTCCAGCACTTCAATGACTCTCTTGTGGTGAGGGGCCCAGAAATGAACATAGGATTCAAAGTGCATCCTCACCAGTGCCCAGCACAGAGGGACAGTCACTGCCCTGGCCCTAGTGGCTATGCTATTGCTGATATAGGAGAGGATGCTGTTATCTTGGCTGCCTGGACATAAGCTGGCTTATGTTCAGCAGCCATCAGTGAGCACCCCTCTGTCCTTTTCCAGTCATAGGCTCTCCCTAGGGGATGTATATTCTTGCAAAAGTGGTTAATTGATTAATACTGGTGTTGACCAATGGATGTGAATCTCTGGCTCTAAAGAAGAGCTCTGAGTTTTGGAACAGAAAGCCTCTTAGAGTTGTCGGTTTGGTTAGTATGGGTTAAGTTCTATTAGAGTTTCTCCAAGTTTGTTTTATTAGAAAATGGTATTTATTTGACTGTGGTATGCTACCTAAAATTGTTATAATTTGTTTCTTTATTTCCATAAACATTACTGTGTTTATTTTGGAAGGGTGGTTACTAAAGGGGAAAAAACCTCACCCCAAAACCCAGCGACAAAGTAAGCTTAAAAATACATTGGTTATCTCCTATATCTAATTGTCTGTTGTAACCAGTGTATATAATTTTCCTATAGTGCCAATCTAAACAAAAAGAAAAGGGGAGAGGGAAGAGAGACATTAGAATCTATTTTCAGGATGGCATATCAGACCACACGCACTTCTGGGGTAGAGCAGATTTGTTATTTTGGGCAGTACTGTGGAACTTATGAGAAGCTTTCTTTTTTTATACAAAGTTAGTTCAGAGTAGATTAAAGTTTATTTCAAACTCAGCATATTTGACCTCAAGCATCATAAGAGTCATGTAGAATTGGCTCATGCTATTAAATTCCTACAGCGAACTCCATAATAATGATTAATTTCTTTCATAAACTCTCTTCATAATTAATACAGGTTTCATTGTGGGCACTGCTATTCTCATATTGATTATCTCTACAATTTAGACTGGACTTGTAAAATGATGTCTTTGTTTACTCTGGTGGCCAGACATTTATTTTACCTCAATAACTCTCATTTGCAAACTGAACTGGGGATCCTGCTGCCATAGAAATTATAAGTATTTCAGAGGGTTTTCATGCTAGAGCAGGGATGATTTTTTTGGCACCTGAGGTTAATAATACTTTTGTCTTTTCTGATGCTTCTCAGCTGGGAATCTGAGTTCTTTATGAACACCAATTAATTAAGCTTTAAGATACCCTCCTGAAATGGGGAAGCAATAGTAGCCTCTTTCACTGATGGATAAAGTCAGAGAGGCTGACTGACTTACTCAAAATCACCTGCCAAGTTATCACGAATATAATCCAGATTTGTTGATTCCTAATCCTGACCTTCAGTTGTGAGGAGTTCCTTTCTCCTGGCATGATAAGTTTTGATGTGGCATAGTTCCTTTTGGCAAGATCCATGATTTAAAAAGCTGTAATGGGTAGGGATGCTTTAGCTGCTTGCATAGACCTTTCTTATCACTTATTTCTTCTCCAGAAGAATTTAATTTCCAGGATTCTTTCATAAGCTTCAATGATATCAGTAAACTTTTAAGAATCTTGATCCTTTTTGGAGAAAAAAAAAAGGGATTTCCAGATTTCTGACAGACTTCAGGAGAAGCAGCTGTAATGAGAAAAGCAGAAGATAACCAACAGTGAGACTGAGATTTGAGTGTATTGAAGGAAAAGAGCCACAAACCCAGATTTTGTATGCAACAAGAGACCCTTCCTTTTCATCAGCCCTGGGTTTTAACAATATAAATCCACCTTATGACAATATCACACGCACACACACACACACACATGCTTCTTCTGTATCTTCAGTCCTGAGACATCTCAAGGATGGGGACAGTATATTTTGTTCAGTTCTGGTGCCCAGACTCTGAAGGGTTCCAAGTCCCATGGGAGCTGCTGAGCTTTCCTTTGTTTTGTTAACTTCAGAGGGTGCTGGGGGAAGCTGCAGTGAGTGGCAGAAAGCAGTCCTTGGAAAGCCTGGGAGACAAACAGGAATTCCAGTTTTTGAGCTGAAATCAGCCGTCCTGCTGCTGCCAAACCTACAAGCAGGGAGGGGGAGATGTGGATGTAGCGAGCAGCACGTATATATGTATTAATACTTGCAGTACAACATCCCTCAGGCCTGAGGACAGTAAGTGCAACTGAGGACACAGCGGAGTTTACAAGAGTACCTCACATGTTGAGATGCTTTATAGTCCCCCCTGTGAATAGCCTAGCGAAAACCATATGTGAAATATAAATATGCTGGGACTTAAAAGTGGAGCTGTATTCCAGCCTTTTAAGTTAATTTTTTAACACACTGCATTTGAGGGCTTAATGTCTGTTGTATCCGATGTTAGCTGAATAGTTCAGGGCTTAATAAATGCAGTATGTACTGGAGACACCAGAGGCTCAGATGGAAGACGTGAAAGGAGAACAAGAAGATGGTGGAAATATCACATTTTACTTGAAAGAATAAATCCAGTTTGAACCAACTGCCTGCATGCTTCCTTTGGTCCAAAGGCAACAATGAACTCCTGTTGTCATGCTGAGTCAGTTGGCAGTGACTCACTTTATCAGTCTCAAAATTGTCCGGCATTTCATCAGAACTGGATTACACAATGGGTTTTTCCTTTTCCCCCCCTTTTCTTTTTTTTTTTTCCCAATACACTTGTAATATTAATAGGCACGTAAATCATCTGACGTTAACATGTTTCCTCATTAACTTTTACTCTTTTAATTATGAGATTAGTAATCATACAACTTCCCAAAGAGGGAAATGCAGTAATCCCCAATCTGACTTGAAATCCGACAGCACAAACTTTCTTCGTTTCGCATTTCTCTCAGTTAAAAGTAAGTTAAAGCCTTTTGTTCCTTTCCACAGGATATCGGCATAGCTCACATAGGCTCACAATTGTTTCAGCTGAGGTATGTGGTTCTCTGTTGGGTGTGGAGAGAAGATTTGTGTGTGGAAACAGCAACTAACGTAATGGAGTTGAATTTTTCTCCCCGGCATGACTTTTTTGGTTATTTCTGCAAAAACCTCAGAGAGAACACTTAAGTGTAGCACTTTATCCACTGTAACAGTGTGCTCACACAATGTGATTTATTTTATGGGTATATTCATTCTGTAAACACAAGAAGAAACATTATCAGAAATGTAAAGTGTGTGGTTGTGTAATTAAAAAAGAATATCCTCATGGGCCCCACAGTCTGTAAGGTCAGGTCTGTGAGGCTTTATATCTAACTGCATTTTACTGGATTCTTTGATTTTAGCACCTACAGAGTTACAGTTTCAATCAAAGCAATACGAATAAACAAGTGATGCTGAGTTGGCTGGACAGCAATGCATCTGTTCTAAACCCCAGCATTTCTAAGTCCACCCATCTTGTCTGCCCTAATTTAGCATCTGTATTTTCCACCTGTGTGACAAAATCAATTGTGTTTAATCAAATCTACTTTGTAATTACACGGGGCAAAAATGTGGATCTTCAGTTTTTAATCTTAGAAGAGTTGAGCTATCCAGAACATGTTCTGTGCCTGCCCCAGTCTTGACATCCTAGCCTGGGTTTTACCCCATCTGTCTGTGTTTGGAATTGGTCCTGGTGGCTATGAAATGGAAAGCTTCCAAGCGTATTTGGATAGTTTTTTAAGTTTGTTCTTTGGTGGTTCTCATTCTTTGTTGCTAATGAGTTCAAACCACATTTCCGCAGAGGCTGTGACAGTGTCATCAACCTGTAATCTATCAAGTCCTTCTGAAACTTCCCTCAACTGCTTTTGTAAATCTAGTACCTCTCTGTGAAGTTCATTGCAGAGTAAAATGTGTGCTATTTCTTGATCAAAGTCCTTCTTATTCTCAGTGCAAATATCAAGACACTTGGTCCTCTTAGGAACTTTAAGTGTATCTGGGAACCATGGACATCAGCCTTCCTTTTTCACTTGAGTTAGCCAGGCTGCTGTTGATAGCAAAATGATTTTTGTCTTTAGACTCTACAGTGCAGTTTGGGAAAGGTTGGTTGTTACTTCTTTTGCTCTGTGTGGTTGAAATACAGCACTGAGCAGCCATATATCAGAAGAGGAAGAAATGGTTTTAAACATTCTTGTTTCAGTTTTGGTTTTGTTGTAGTCTAACCAAGTAGCAAGGGCATCTTTCTCATGTTGTTCTCTTTGTTCTTGGATGGTATATTCAGTAACCAGTATTTGTGGTTTTAATTTTGGTACAGAATTAGTAGCAGCACACAAGGACATACATTTCATTGTATGCTTGTGGCTGTTAGGAGTTCCTTTGTCATGTTCAGCCAGCCAGTGTGCACTAACGTCACTATTCAACGCTGCTCCTTGTTCTTTTATTCCCCTTCCCTGTTTCTTCACTTGGAGTTCCTTGTAGTGGACAGCTGGATTTGCAAATCTCTAAAATAAATGTTTCAATCATTGCTATCAGTTGCTCCTTTTGTGTTCCATTGAAGGCAATATCATTAAGATAAAATAAGGTTGCAACTGTCTTGTTAAGCAGAGCTTTTCTTTATAGCATAATCAAGTAGTAAGCATATTTCTGGGTCTTCAAGACACAAAGGTGTCTAATGTTTAAGAGCATCTAGGAGGTTTGTAACACAGATTTAAATTGTCATTGCAGCTACCTTCAATAATGATAATGATAGCACTAAAAACATCTCACTTTCAGCATCATCAGACTCATCAGAGTTCTGCTGCAGTAGTTTCATTTAAAAGAACATCTTGTCTTGAAGGGGCTGCAGAAATGAATTGTCTGTACTTTTTTGGGTGGATATAAATTCATCCTAACTTCTTGACAATGCCCACATTGTACTGTTAAACAATTGTCTTGGGTTTTGTATTGCTTTGGTACATGTACACCCTTGTTTCCTGTTGCTTTCTGTAACTTCTCTTAAAGTAAAATAAATTAATTTTTTCTATGTGTTAACCATTAAGCTCCAGTTTGTAGCACTGGCATCTTCAATACTAACAGTAGAACAAGAAACGTGCTGTGTGGATTGAATAGTTAGGCTTGAAAACCTGAGTGAGATAGCTATCATTAACAAAACCCTTGTTATAGAATGCTCAGACTATGTAATGACAGGTTTTATATCCTAAAAATATTGCAAGCTCATGTTCAAAGCTTGAGGAAGTTCAGGTTAGTTATAAGGAAGAAGTTCTTTACTGTGAGGGTGGTGAGGCACTGGAATGGGTTGCTCAAAGAAGTGGTGAATACTTCATACATACAGTTCAAGGCTGGGCTGGACAGAGCCTTGGGTGACATGGTTTAGTGTGAGGTGTTCCTGCCTATGGAACTGAATGATCTTAAGGTCCTTTACAACCCAAGCCATTCTGTGATTCTATGATTCCATCAACTAGCAACATCTCTCTTGGCAGGCCCTGAAAGCATTGCTTATTCCCCATGTAAATAGGTAGGCAAAAGTATACACTTCTTTTTCTGTCTTCCTGTGAGGGGCAGAAATCATTGTAGTCTTGTCACTTCCCTGTTAAGTTTTAGAATGTTTAAATTACTCATTTGCAGATTGAAATCAGAGCCTGATTTTCAAGCATCATACATTCCTATTCTTTGTTATTTTCATGTA
Organism: Forpus xanthops; assembly: GCA_032466535.1. Lineage (NCBI taxonomy): Eukaryota > Metazoa > Chordata > Aves > Psittaciformes > Psittacidae > Forpus > Forpus xanthops. The sequence continues at coordinate 16,645 of JASSUY010045380.1, forward strand.
AACCTTTCTAACTGGCAGGTCCTGCAGAGTCAGCACTAGTAGAAAAATGCCACTGGATTGTTCCTGGATCTGACATTGTAAAAATAGGTATCAAGACTCATGGACTGGGCCAAACCAGATATAGACAACAGCAGCAAAATGTAGTAACATCCCCCCTGGGACCATTGTGAGGGGTGGAAGCAAGTTCTACTGTAACTGATGTTACAGTAGATGCAGGCCTGACATCTGGGGGCAAATGTATTTTTGCTTTTGGTAGACTTGTCTTTTGGGGCAATCTGTGTGAGTTTTAAACAGGAGGGCATGAGGAGTGCCTCTTTAAAAGCCAGTGTTCCACAGATGCTTTCAGCTGCCGGAAAGAGAGAAATATCCTAATTTACTAGTACAACACAGTTTGTGCTGCTTTTGTTCATATTTGCCATTGGTGTATTCAGTGCTCCACTATAGTTTACTGTTTTATTTTCCCGTCCCCCTTTTTCCCTCCTCAGTCTCTCTCACAACTACAAAGTGTATGTTCCACTATTACCTTCTCTGCAAGGTCATAGCTATAGTTCCGTTAAGTGAAAATCTAGCTATCAATCAGTTTGAGAAGTCACAATTGAGATTGCTTATTGACATTTTCTCAGAGATGGGGCTACATATACTGCTTTGAAACAGAAGGATTTACCAAGTACTGTGAGAAGTACCAAGAAGCTTTCTGTGGGTTGAGAGCCTGGTCAGAGTAAGAGAATGTGTGGGATGGCTGGTTCTTCATCCACCAACTACTTCCTTGGCCCCATAGGGATAGGCTTAGGTCCAAAGATCTGCTCAGAAATTCACAGGGCTTGATATATGAATGTACATGAGACAATCGAGTACTGAAAAGCTAAGTTGCCAGGAGGGAGCTGGAATGTGAAGATACAAGAGGAGTGTGTTTAAGACTGCAAAGCAACCAGGGTTTTTTACTGTAGTTTTTTTCATTACATAGCACAATCAGCTGCTCTTCCCAGATGTATGCGGATATCATAGAATCACAGAATGGTTCGGGATGGAAAGGACTTTAAGACATCCAATTCCAACCCCTTGCCACGGGCAGGAACACCTCACACTAGACCATGTCACCCAAGGCTCTGTCCTTGAACAATGCCAGGGATGGAGCATTCACCACTTCTTTGGGCAATGTGTTCCAGTGCCTCATCACCCTCACAGGGAAGAACTTCCTTGTATCTAACCTAAACCTCCCCTGTTTTAGTTTAAACCCATTACCCCTTGTCCTATTGCTACAATATAGATATTTATGATATGCCTAGAGTCTGCAGATATAGTAAATTCTTTTTTAGCCACATTGGCTTGGAACATATTTTTGGAGCCGAAGGAAATTCAGTTCAAACTGTTATGGGTACTTATGGTTGCTCCTGAAACACTGGAGTGCTTCCTGCTCGCTTAATTGTGGCAATAGAATAATTCAAGTTACAATGTTTTACTCCCAACCTTACGGTCTGCCTTTGCCACAGTTTGCAACATGCTTCCTGGTCTCTAACCTACACTTCTTCTCACTGTTGGGAAGCAAATTGGAAATACCTTCTCCTCTTTTAGGGAGCTTTATAATACTCCTTGAGGGGAATGAGATAACTTCATGCACTTTTCCCTTATTTTATTCCCCATTTTGCCTGTCTGTTCCTTGATGGCTTTAATTCTTTGATCAATTCCATCATTTTTAATTGGAATTTTTTTTCCTGTCTCCTCTTGTGATAAAAAGATATTTTCATGTAATCTGTTTCTTTGGGCCCAGTGGTAAAAGGGCTGTCTTTGGGAATTTGGACATCTACTTTCCATTAAAATGAATGGAATATAGTGTTAGTATCTTGCAGGGATTTGAACACCTTTGAGCTATTGTGAAGCAAATATTCTTGTTCCTCTGAAAGGGAGCTCTTGCCTTAGATAGTGATGGATAATCTTGAGCTCTGAGACCTGTGGATAGTGCCGAGAGCCTGTAAGTCATCTTTTTGGTTTCTTTTGTCTTTCACATGACTTTTCTCGGGGGAGTAGCCTGTAAAGTAATCCCAAAGAACTTCACCATAGTTAAGTACCTAGCACCAAAAACTCACAGAAATTGTTATATTGTGGCTTCTCCTGAAAATGTAATTGATGCCCTTCATACTTTGAGACGGGTCAGGCTGAGCTGACTGTTAGCTGTATGGTAAATTTGTGCTTTTTTTCCCTGGGGGTTGAGTTCTTGAGCTCAAAAATTGCAGCTTTAATTTAGGAGGTAAAGAGCTTGTAGCCTTTTTGGCTGTGAGGTTCTAATTAAAGATTACACTGGACATGAGCTGACACTTGCTTATTTGCAGCCAGCCTCCTAATACAAGAAGTCTTGAATGTCTGAAGCAGCGTTGACTCTGAAGACTATTGACATTCATTCAATGTTAAAGCTATTTAGATTGAAACAGCAGTTTTGGACAGTATCTGATAACCCACAGTGTATTTTTGTGGTGTGTTACAACTTTATAAATGCATGATGCATAGCTGGATATTTATGTGGGATTTCTATCAGACATGATTTTGTCTCTTGCTTGGTGCCTGGCCTGCACATGGTCTGCTGAAGCTAGTTGAGACTTCGATTCAGCTGTAGTGCTTGTACCTTTGTTTCTGAAACAGAAAGCTTTAAGGTATAGTGGCATTTAGGAGCCTAACATCTGCGATGTTATCACAGTGTGGTAAAGACCGAATGTCTGCTCATTCCAAGACCATAGCAGAGAGTACTGAGAGGTCCTATTTGTATCCTGATTCTTACTGTTACTTTGTTAGCTTCAATGCAACCCAACAAATGGAGCAGTAGGACAGCAAAGTGCCAGTTAATATAATGTCATCTTTATTCCAACTTTTGTTTATTTTGTTGTGGGTTTTCTTTTTCATTGCATGCTATCAAATGGTTTCACAATATGACCTCTAATTTTGAAACAAAACAAATTAAATGTTAGTTAGTACTGATTAGTGCAATATTAACATTGACTCTATATTTACTCAGAAATCAGGACATTAAAGTTCCCCTGATAAACTTAACTCTGCCTAATTACACAGTTATTACAAAGGAGATCTCTCGTTGCACAATCATAGACCATCTTGGTAGCAATACCAAATATTACAATCCTAGTTAATAGTTGCAAAGAAAGTTACAGAAAAGGAGCCCTTTGACCATAAAATAATGTCTGTCTTGGGCTTGTTACAAACCCTGACTGAAGAGTAGTGCAGAAGTTTGGACGCTGTTCCCATTATATCATTTTGAAAATACTCTGTCACCTTGTTCTGTATTTTCTAGTTCTGTAATGAAAGACCCTTTTGTTCAAATACAGGCAAAATAAAAGAGTTGTTTGTCTATAGGATAACCAAGCTCAATTCTGTCAGGCTTACACCACCACTAACCTCACCAGATCTTCCAATTTTTGAGAGGTCTGATTGAAAGAAAGGAGCTTATCTCCATTCTTGTGTAAAAATAAGACCTGAGGCTTAATTTTCAGTCACTACAACTTTCTGCTTTTAATTTCTTTGGCTTTAACTAATCAACTTTTTCACCTTTTCCTTGAAAAATGAATTGAAATTAATATTTCAGGGAAAGAATTGTGCCTTTAAGTGTGTCCTTTAAAACAGATGAACAAACTGTGTTCAGATTATCCAAAAGTATTCTCCTTCAGGCTAAATATGAAGGACTAATTGGAACCAGTCTTCCCTAGGTTTTTTTAAGACAACTTACCTTACACAAAGTAGAAGAATATGCAGACTAGGACATTCCTTTCCTTTTTTGCATCTAGTTCATCTAGGTTTTTATTCTTCAGAAACACCTTTGACTACAGATTTCAAAGGTGAGGAATCCTGCCCACCTATAGACAAAGCTAATCCCCCTGAGATGGTCTACAGATGATCAAGGTTTGCAAAAGCAGAATAATTTCACCTATTTTTGGTAGGATTGGTGTTAGTAATGGTCGCATCCTTACTAGTGTTTCCTGTGTGTTTGATAAGGAGGTCAACAGTTAACTTTTTTTCTTGAAGTGGGCTCCACAGATGAATAAGGATAACCCTTTGTTTGATGTTTTACTCACTTCTTTGCTCCGTGGTCTCTGTAACATTTAGATTGCCCAAAACAGAATCGAGCACTTTTATATACTCACAGGTAAGATTCAAGTGACCTGAAAGGAGTCTGGCTGCCTGCTATTTTCTGTTAGCTGGCTGTGGGATTTTAAGCATAGTGACTTAGAGGGAACTTGGGCTATCTGGATCTGGGACCCAGGGTGAAATTTTGTGCTGAGCTGCTTTGAAGTGTGATACAGTTCACCCAGCTCTGAGAAGAAGCCCAGCCTTTGCAGTAACTTACACAACTCCAGCCTGGCTGGTAAATGCGTTGTTTCCCCCTCGCGTGAAAACATGGAGAAAAATCTTATATAGGAACTTGAACACAGTGACTACATTTGAGGAAAATAAATAATTTCTTTAAGAAAATAAAGAAATTTCTAGTTTTTATAATTACATAAAAAATGTAAAATTATTTGGGAGCATAATAGGGATTTTTAAAAGAATTCCTTGGCTTTTGAGACAAATGGGTGACTTTTAGAGCCTACTCAAGATTTTTTGGATGTTTGAAGTTTCAGTGCCGTTTGCCTCTTTTCTGCAGAGGTGTTTTTTGTCCGCTTCATGTATAGTCAATCAAATAAAAGTTACAGTATGGATTTTCTGCCTTTGTACATCTGATACATTTCAATTGCATTTTTGTTTTTATTTGCCAGAAGTGGTTATTCATTTGGGGGGCAGTAGTCTCAGATGTGATATTCTAAACTAGAAGATAATTACCTCTTGAAACAGTAACATCTTTGAAACTGCTGACATAAATATTTTCCAGGTACAATGTATTCATGCTCATAAGCTTGTGAAAATATTCAGTTGCACCCAGAGGGTAAAATAAGAGCTTCCAAAATATCGCTAAGGAAGCCTCTTTTTTTCATCTCTTCATTCATGATAAGCTTAGTGCATCTCAACTGATAAGAACAATCACTAAAGTTATACAAGTTTGGTTTGGTGGGTTTTGTTTCTTGTTCTTCCCCTTTCTCCCCCCATTCAAAAAAGGGTAAAAGTGAAGCAATGGCTACATTGAGCTTCAGCATTTTCACTGTGGTTCATGTCATAAATGTCTGCAATTCTTCTGACAGCAATCAAATCCTCCTGCACGCTCCCTAACTTTTAGGGATGAAAACAGAAATCTTTGATAGTCATCCTAGTTATCTGGTGGAAGAGAGTGATGGGTGTGCACCTTGACTCGTTTGTTAACGTAGCTCCTTTCAGATGGTAAAACTACGTTTTACCATTTGTTGTTCAGTTTGGGATGGCCTCAGTATGGATTTCCATACACAAATCATCAGATTTCCAGTCCTTAAATATTGACTGAACTGAAACACGACTCTTTCTAATCAAATTATAGGTAACCTTTGGGAACTGTATAGTTATAAAATAGAGGGCACACCATATGATGCTGTAGGCTGTGTAACAAGATCCAACTTCATTGTAGCTCCACAGCTTGGATGAGGGCCTTGCACGTTTGCTCAACAGCTAAATTGGTCACAAATTGCCTGCTGATGCAAACAAAGGTAATATCCCAGCACTCTGTAAATGGAGAAGATGAACACATATGTAGCTGAGGCCACCTAACGCTGTAGGTTAAGTGTTAAATAATTGCCACATAATCTACACATTCAAGACAGAAAAGAAAGCTCACACATGAACATCCCAAGTGTGTGTGCATATTATGTGTAATGGGGATAAAAGCGTATGGGAGTCTGAGGACTTTTTGTGTGGTTTGGGGGTTTGAATTGGAAAATGGTATGTTGGGGTGATACTGGTCTTGTGGAGTTTATTTTACAAGGGCTTGCAGTCCCTGGGGGTGGTGACTGATAGACACCAGTGTTGATGGGTATAAAAGCAAAGGATTGGCTTCATTGGGACAAAACTTGTCATATTGCCTGGATCTCGCTGCCACATTTTACTGATGTAGCAACAATATTTACCCAACACAAGACTTTGGTAATGCCCAACTGTTGTATCCAACATGAGATTATTATGCAGTAGAAACACCTTTTTGCAGCCTTTGTTCAAAGTGGCCTAAGGGCTTTATGGAACTGCCATTGTGCAGTGTTCCTTTACCAAAGTGTCATCATAAAAGAAAGTGGGCATTTATGGTATGTATTACTTGCAGACAGATCTTTACAAATCCATTGAAACTGTTGGAGACTCAGCAGCTTTGCATCTTATCTATTATTCAGGACACTCTGGGATTAAAAACAGTGCCAACCGAACAACAAAACAACAAACAACATTAGAAAAGCCAGTTCTGGTTCAGCAAGTGCACCCCAGACTTGCTAGTCAGTTGGGCTGTCTGAGAGCTTGATCCATAGTGGCAACATAGTCTGAACTTCTGATCAGGAGAGCCTGACATTCCAATCCTGCTTCTGTTCTCAACACAGAGATTAACTGTTTCCATTTAGTTTTTACTAACTTTAAAATGGAAATGACAGTAGTGTTTTGCTAAAGGAAGTTGTGAGATTTAATTTGTGAATGTTTATGTCCAAGTGAACTACGAATGATGGATCAAAGTCGCTAAATTAAGGGAAAGTATTACTTATTTGGAGGTCTGGCAGTAAGTAATGGCTGCTGAGATGAGAGAACAATTGAGATTCTTTGCCTATTGAAAACCACTCGATCTCCACTCTGTTTCTCTCCTTCTGTCCTTAGCATCTTCGCCAGTAAATCTGCAGGGATAAAGAGCTTTTTTTGTGGTGGTTCTACTTTTCTATGGGCCCCTGCTGATGTAAATCAAACGTACTGTCCTCCTGTTATCTTCAGGTTTAGAAAACCTATTTTTAATCACTTCATACAGGTATCTAATTTGAATCCGCCTGCCACACTGCAGGACTCTTGTGCTTTTTTAATTGGCATCTTCCTCATTACGTTTGCACAATGTTGCAGAGACACTGCAGGACACTAGTAGAGACATCTGAATCTCCAATCCTGTCGGGCTGGCAACACGGTGGTGTGATACACCAGGGGAGTCTAGGAGATCTGCAGATGTGGTGAAGGGGACTGAGTGAAAGCAATCAAGTTCAGATGTGTTGCTGTATTTCTAGATCCTGCCAGTACCACCTGAAAGAGAACTGCAACAGAAATTTGCCTGGGATTTGATTTTTAACACCAATATGGTGTTAAACCAGCCTGGTTTCTAAGAGCAATTCCTGGGTTTCTAGTAAAGTGGAGCTTCCTGAATGTGTTGGTGGAACTGTTGTAGGGCAGGTATGTGGAGTACATCAAAACCAGTGGGTTAACACACCCACCACAAGGATGGGCAGGATACCCAACCAGTTCATGGAGTCAGTTCTGCCCAAATTTCTTTAGGATTTGAAAATCAGCCCTTAAATAACTGCTAGAAGGAAGTAGCCCTTAGTCTCAGACATGGTTATGTGATGCCGTGACTCCTTTTCCAGTTGTGGTTGCAACCAGATATGTCTAAACTCAGCATGTTAGTGCACCTGGCATCATAAAAAGAAGAGGATAGACCAGAGCAGTATAAAGTATGTTATATGGCACTGAAGCATCTTCCATCCCTCTCAGTCCGTCATCCAGAATCTTGTCATTTGTAACAAAGGCTTTCATTTGATGTTTCTTATTTCCCCCTTACTACTGAAGATCAATGTGTTCTCCCTGGGAGAATTGTAGATAGATGCCCCTGCTGTTCCAACCACCAGAATTTTCTACCTGCCTTATGGTGATAGTCATCTTTTCATACCTTTGAAGGCTTTGCTAGAGGGGTTGGGGTTCCTTTGTCTCCCTAATGGCAGTTGTTAGAGAACAACTCTGAACTGAGAAGACAAGTTTGCAGAAAAAGAAAATCAGAGGAGTATCATCTACTGGACAGACCAGCATTGCCTGTTCTTGCATTCAGGATGGATAATGCAGCCTTTTACTAAGATAGCTGGGAGTCCTCTGTTTCAGCCTCTTTCTTGTGGGTTGACATAAACCAAATTCAATATCTTTGTCATAGGAGAGGTATTCAGGAGTTTGCTTGCCTGTTCTGTTGCATGGCAGCGCAGGCCACTGGAGAGGGGCTTTTCATCAGGGACTGTAGTGGTAGGTCTGGGGGTGATGGGTTCAAACTGAAACAGGGGAAGTTCAGGTTAGATATAAGAAAGAAGTTTTTTCCTGTGGGGGTGGTGAGGCACTGGAATGGGTTGCCCAGCGAAGTGGTAAATGCTCCATCCCTGGCAGTGTCCAAGGCCAGGTTGGACAGAGCCTTGGGTGACATGGTTTAGTGTGAGGCATCCCTGCCTATGGCAGGGGGTTGGAACTGAATGACCTTAAGATCCTTTCCAACCTAAACCATTCTATAGTTCTATGTGGCTGCCGTGCAGCCCATCACCATCGCACGGCAGCCCTGCGTCACCTCACATAATGTCATGGGTTCAGCAGCAGCAGTCATTTTTCCCCTTTAAGTAGCAGCTGGTGTAGCACCCATGACACATGTCCAGCCCTGTAAAAGAGCTGAAAGCCGTCAGCAGTTACACATTCTCTTTCCTCTTCCTGCAAGTGAACCAATTACAAAGCCATCGACCTACTCATGTAATGGAGAGGAGGAGTTGATGGCCAACGGGAATGTGGCATGAAAGCAAGCAGCCTCTCATTGAGCATTTTGAATCAAGCAAACAGGCATTTTTATGTTCGCAAATATGTTGGGATTCTCCATTAGGTTGTACCACTCAGGATTTTCTTTTTCCCTCTTTATGAAAAAAAAAAATCCTATATGTTTTAGGCAGACTGAATGATTTGTAAGACAGAATTGGGACAGCGGTGGTTTGGATCCATTTAGAATGGCTTGCAGGCAAGGGACCAGTTGGGCAGCTCACATCTTGCAGTGTTTTTCACTTGGGTCAGACAGATATTTGGATTTTATAAATATTATGGCTAATTGGATTAATTTCTGATTGAGGGCCAAAAGTAGCTTAAGTTGGAATCTACTTCATATTTTGTTTTAAACAGTCTTGAGGTTTGAAACTGTTTAGTTTTAGTTCTACAGTTCTGTGTGTACACAAACCCCACACAACTTTTGAAGGGATGGCTTTAGATTCCAGTTTGGGTCTGTCTAAGAGTTGGAGGGAATGGGGCTCAGGTCTGGGGTTCTTACTGAGATTCAGACTTCATCAAAATGGGAAGAAATCTGGTCTGTGATCCTGGTTCAGATACATATATGACATTTCTGGAAAATTAAAGGAAATAAGGATCTAGATGCCTTTCAACTTAGAGGGTTTGGGTTTGGATCAATTTGGCAAATCTGAGTATTTTCTAATTTAGAGGTGTTTCTGACTTAGTAGTCAGGTTTCAACCTGAATATCTGTTAACTTTCAAAGGCTCAAGTCTGTGTTTTATCCAAACTTGGTATGTTTCGAATCAATCTTCCTATTTGTAGGTATGAGGTAGGTGGGACTGAGGAATGAAAGTTAGTTTGGGGTCACAAGTCCCAGAGTTCAAAGAACTTCCTATATCTTCATTTTGGTATAGATCTGGGTTTTAAATTTAAAATTTCAAATTCAGGGATTATTCCTATTATTTTAACTGAATAGAAGTACATAAAAACTTGTGATTTTTCATCAGCTGGCTTTGATACAAGTCCCCTTGAGAAAGTATTTCTATTTTTTCCTATAATATGTTCTATCTTAAAACTCGGAGATGCCCGAGATAGGAAGGTGAAGCACTTCACATACTTATGGTACTGTCTGCTCATGTCACTACAGTTGAGTCTCTTTTACAGATGTAAAAACCGAGACACTGAGTGGTCAATTGGTACATACACAGTCAGATCGAGTTAACCACAGTTAGAAGCTAAGTCTACAAATACTCCTTCTGCTTTCCTGACCCTATGTATACGCCAGTAAGGTGAATACAGTCATAAAGTCCAGAGAAACAAAGTATATGATGGGGCTAAATTTTTGCAATACATATTTGCAGCTTATAACTTCTAAGTTGCCTCTACATCTGCCAGGGGCGTATGTGGCTAAATATTACAGATGGACTTGACTAAGTCACCTATTAGATCTTTTTTTCTCTTTATATTTTATCCCAGGGTACAAAATATGTTCTGATGAAAACACTAATGAAAATTAACCTTTTTGAGAAAAAACAAACAAACAAACAAACTCAACTTAATCCTTCTGTATTTACTGTACATCTGGATTGGAATGTAATGTTTATAAGTGAAATGCAAAAACTTGCAGCAGCTACCAGTGAACAAAACTGATCAAATCCACTGGTCACCGGGCTCGTTAATGTTATGAAGACTGTGAATCATGAATATCCAGCCACCCTGAGAGCACAAACCTATGAATCCAGAGAGTTTACCTGTCTCCTTTAGTCAGCAGGCTGTCCCTTTTCCATCACTACAACTTAAGCATATACTGCGTAATAATAAACGCTATAATAAAAATGCATTTTGGGAAGCAGGATGTTCTAACAGAGCTTCAGATCAAAAGGGAGATTCGTTTTACTTAATTGTAGCCACATACAAGGTAGTTACTTAGCCTAGCCATTTGTGTGGTCTCCATCCTCAGTGGAGGAAGCTGGGATGAATGGGGTTTGGGAGGTGCCTGTCTCTCCACTGACAACAGAGGGAGCCTACACAACTGGCTTAGATAGGACACTTCACTTTTAGGTGGGTCTGAGTTGCTCCAGGCAATTCTGTGTCAAGCATCAGATACGGGTTCTCATCTGTTTTTCCACTGATTTACAGCATAACCTTGGGAATATCACTGAACCTTCCCCCTGCCCACCTCAGACTCAGTTTCTCCATCGACAAAATGCCCCGTGGATAAAGTTCTCGGGAGAACTTTTGTCCGCAGATGACAAAACAGGCGCAAAATCTTGTTTTCCTGTTCCTGCTACTTTCCCATGCCTGTAGTTGCCATTAAAATCAACAGGATTTTTGTGACAGCATAAGTTTACCTGTGACGAGAGGCAGAGCTGACTGAAAACGATTTCAGAAGCAGCATACATCTTCAGAGATGACAGAATATTGTAGAACTAAAACCCAGCAACTGGTTATGTGTATTGATTTTCCCATCTTTGCCTCCCCTTTACACCTTCCCTCTCTACCCTCCCCCCCCCCCAGCAAAGAAAATACTGGCAGTGGGGATAACGTTCCTCAAATCAGACCTGTATTTTAAATAACCTTGGCCTGTTTGCAACTGGGAGAATGTTTGGGTTTTTTTACTTGAGAGATTTATTTCTGTCCTTGTAACACCATGTACTATATGCATTGCACCTGTTCAGACATAAGCACAGCACATTATTATAGCTGTAGGGGTAGAAGCTTCCCAATATATGTTTTTTGAAAGGAGGGAATGCTGGGGGAGCACAGCTCTCTCTTCCCAATTGTTTACTGAGCAGTCTTACCAAAGACTTCTTCCTCATCAAGATCAATTTTCCCTGCTCCCCTATTGTCTGGGGAAACCTATCTTCAGGAGCGTCTTTCTTGAAAGATCTCATGACTTTAAAATCATCAGTGGGCTTTGTGTAGCCTGCCTGTCAAAAGAGATATGTTTACACCTTCCCCGCATGTGTTAAAGCTATAAGGTTACGGAGCAGAATGGCTGATACGTTTCGGCGCTTCACGCTAATATGCACGGGGGGGGGGGGGGGGGGAGAGAAAAAGATGTATTTATGATAATGATAGGCACCGTCTGAAACAATGCATTCCAACAGCCTGTAACATAAATAAGAAAGGTGGAGCCAAGCGGCACCGAAGTGTTTATTTGCCAGCAATCCTGCTTCAGCCCCGTATTACCTTTTCTGCGCTGCCTCAGCCTGGCAGCATTGAACCTGTTGCTGCATTAGCCGAGTTGTATTTTGCTAGCGAGGGGAAGGAGGGTTGTCTGCTGTCTGGTAGGAGGGCTTTGTCTGTGTGCGCCTTTCTCTCTGCCTCTTTCCCTCCCTGTCTCTCGCACTCTCGCTCGCTCTCGCTCGCTCTCTCTCGCTCGCTCTCCCTTTCCCGTCTCTGTGGTTTGTAAGGTAGGTTGCAGTGTGTGTATATACACAACATCAAGAGCAGGAAAATGGACTCATTAGGGAGGCAGGCAGTCATTACCACTCACACTGTACTTCCAGGGAGACAGCGACTATGAGGAGACAAACTGAGGACTGGGGAACAAGGTAGGCCAGTCAACTTTTATAAAAAATGAAAGAATAAAGCCTCTACTCTCCCTAAACCCCCAGCACTTCTTTCTTCCGG
>JASSUY010045380.1:28940-90557 GCA_032466535.1 Forpus xanthops
AAATTTTTTTTCCACCCCCCCCCCCCCCCTCGGTTTTTAATTTAGAGATGTAAGTTTGCCAGACCTATTTGCTAGCTTAAAATTCGGAACATCTCTACAAGGCCTTACCCTCTACAAATGTTCCCCCCCCCCCCACTTATTTCAGGGTGTGCCCCCCTATGATTCACTTTAATTACTTTTTGTTTTTGATCACGAAGGAAACAAATACGTTTGTTTTCCAACACTAGTTCCAAGTAAATCAATATCTTTCACTCTTTGAAACCAGCCCTCTCTCCGTGTGTTTGTGGGTCTCCCTGCTTTTTCTTTTCTGTTTATGCAGTTCCATCTGTCCGTCCATATATCATGTTCTCCTTATTTACTGCTAAATGGGGGTTTATTAGTATTTGCCAATGACTTTTCACTGTAATGCCGGTGACCAGGGTTAACGGTGACTCTCGTTCTTTGTTTTCTATATATGTATGTACACTGTAAGTTTAAAGTCCATGCTTGGCATACAGTAAATAAATGCAAAAAAAAAGAGAGAGAAAGCAGGTTCCACTCCTCCTGACAGGCTTTTTATTCGGAGGTTTTGCTGTCTGTCTGTTTTGCCGTGGGGGCGGAGGGGGTTAATTTTGGTTATTGCACATTGGACTTTTTCCTCCTGGATATTTTTAACGTCTATTTTTCATTATTAGTATTTTTCCAGTTTCCTTTTACTAGGAAGAAAGGGGACGTATATTCCAACTTTTATGTTGCTGATCTCATGTACCATTATGGAGGGATCACTGGGTTAATAAGAATTCAAACTTTCTAAGAGGGAGTTTGTATCCTTGGCTGCCCCCCACCCTCCCACTTTATGCATGCTTATGCTGTGTTTCCGTGTGTGCTGCTGGGGAAGGGAGGGGGGAAGGGAATAGATATTTTTTACAGTGGTGGCAAATTATGAAATCTATCGAGCCATTTTGTCCTGAAATAGTAACTATTTATTTATCATTTTTTATTCCACAAATATGCTGCTTATTTGTAATTTCAAACATTGAAGCTTTTATTTTTTTTTTCTTTCTTTTTCTTTCTTTTTTTCTGGGGAGGGATTTGTGATGCATTTCATAGCCCATTTAGCGTTGCCGAGTTTTTGGAGCCCAGATTTATCATGGGTTCTAAAGGCTGCTTAAATTGATCCATTTGAAATGGTCTTTTTATCTGAGCTCCTGTCATTTCTGTTGGAGAGTAAAACTGCTACTCTGCTGGTAACAAAAAAGGGGGGGGGGGAAGAAGAGAGTGGAAGTGAGTTACATAAAATGTGCTGGAGAATCGTAAGTAATTATATAAAATGGACGCTGATCAGTGGAGATCTCTCAACAACAACAATCACCTTTTTTAATAGAAAATTATTTATTTAATAGCAAGAGGCAGACTTCTTAAAAACATGCATTAGGCCTTCCTCTTAGCACAAAGAAGTCCATAATGCAATATTCCCAACCCACCTGGGACTGCCTAGGAGATTCTCCAAAACCTTCAAATCCTTTGAAATGATTCTTAAAAATCCATTATTTTCCAGCCAGAGAGAACTTTTGCTGCCAACAGGTTTATTTTTTTGTGAGCTGTTGTTTGGGGCTTTATTTAACTGTCCTTTAACTTACGACTCCCCAGTTCCGACAGGAGTGCCTCCTCACTGAACAAACTAAGTTAATTGAAATCCAAAGCAGCAGATCTATTCACTGGCACTACAACTGCAGAAACTACTTGCTCCATTTTATTAGCAGCTTTATTTCCAGAACCTGAGCGAAACTTCTCTAGGTTTTCTATATCAGTGTGCCAAGAACTGGTGGCTCAGATCGTAGCTGGGGAATGACATTCACTGCTTCCTTTCTTTTTTACTCCCCCCCCCCCCCCCCTTTTATTCGAGCTTCTAATTTATGTTTTGTTGATAGACTTTAAACGTGTTTATTGCTTCAAATGACCTGGTAACTTGTAGCAAGGTATTTCTTCCCCTCCTGAAGTTTGAATCTCGAGCTGTGAAACTGAGATTTGGATGTGAAGGGGATGCTGAAGTTATGCCCAAAACGTAGGGGTCCTTGAGGTGGAGTCAGCTGATGCTTCTGAGTGGTGGTCAGCCTGGAGTGATGGAGCTCGAGCATTAGCAGCATCCCTGTCATGGGGAGGGTGGGTTTTCAGGCACCTGTCAGTTTCTCCTGAACCAGTGCGGGTGTATGTTCTTCAGCAGCCCAGGGTTTTTAATAGGGAAACGCATGGACCTGTCTTCAGGATTCTCATGCAGAGAAGCCTCATCTTAAGCTTTTGGAAAAACTTCCAAGGTATGTCCTGATTTAATGAAAACCCGGGCAGGAAGAATTTGAACAGAGAAAAAAGTCAGAGGAGGACAAACATTTTTTTCATGAGCCAGTAGGAACTTTATTTTTAATCTTAAAAAACTTTTTTACTTGGAGAATTTTAATTTTCTTCCAGCACAAAGTGTATTCTAATGAAAAGAAATTAAATCTTAGCCCTTTCAATAGCACAAAGTCTGTTTGCAATCGGGACACAGCAGCAAAGGGTAAAGTATGCCTAAGTAAACTTAAACCCAGCATCTGACGCTGTAGCTGGAACTGGGAGAGTGCCAAACCTGTTGGCCTGGGCTAGGAGCAGTGTGTGCGGGGCAGTGCGGGGTGCTCTGGGCTCCCTGCTCCCAGCCCTGGCAGTGGAACGGAGCAGAGCTCAGCAGCACGGTGGTGATTGGGTCACAGTGTGCTTTATTTTAGCGTTGGAGCAGACAGTTATCTAACACACCCACATGAGGAAGTGCTCTGGAGCAGTTATTTCATGCTTTGCCATGCCCTGTAGCTAGAGTAATTTTGGGCTGAATGGCGTGTGTATATGTCTCTTTCACTCCTGCGAGACGAAAAGCAACGCTGTTGGGGTTTATTTTGTGTGTGTTTTTGTGTTGTGTGTTGTGTTGTTTTTTTTTTTATAACAGGACCAAAAATGGGATATAAGGCAGTGAAATCCAAATACCAAACAGATACCAAGGCGAATTAATTTTAATAGTAGAGGATTTTGCTTTTCTCTTAAAGAAGGGGAAAAAATATCAATCTTGTTTATTTTGATAAAGACAGTTGTAGCAATTTCCTGAGTTGGCTATATCATTATTGCAAATATTACTCACAGTTTTCCTATTTTCACATTTTCTTCATAGGCCCAGCTTATTCATAAGGGAAAACAGCTGCAGAATATTAAAAAAGAATGTAATATTATTTATATAAAACTTTGATGTAAATAGGGAGCAGTGTCCCCTGCGAGAGGATTCTGTGGGATGGCTTACAAATCCTATACAAGAGAGATTACAGTCTTAGATAAATTGTTATTTAAATCATTTCAAGAAAACCCTGCTCGTTTTTGGGGACCAGATGAGGTTTTAAGCAGAAGGGTTTGAATAGGAGTTCTGTTTGGAAGTTGGTGGCATGCTGTGGCCTAGAGATTTCAGTTGGTTTCACTCCTGTCTCTTTTCATAGGACTTTTTTTACACTGTGCTCCGTACGGTGAAGAGTTTTGCTGAGGGAGATTCTTAAATGTTAACGGAAAATTAAACACTGGAATTTAACTTCAAGTTACTTAGATTTTTATTTCTTTTTTTTAAGCAAAACTTTTAGAAAATCTTCCTCCTTTATTAATGTTTTTATTTTTTTAATGAAGCAATGCGCTGGAGAGGATTACTTTAAAAGAATAACTTGTTCCCTCTGTAGGGTCTGCAGTTGAAACTGTGCTGCAGAGGGAAAACAGCACACTGAGCCTGTTGGTTTGGCTTAAGAAAATGCAGAAAGTGACTGAACAATGTCAGCAGTGAAAAATACCTTGGATTTTGAATAATCTCCGTGTGCCAATAATCCAGGTTTCTCTTGGTAAAGAGTAACATTTAACTGTGCACCACTATTTGAGATACTTCTGTGCTATCTGCACAGCTTTAACTTGAGGAGATTTTCACAGATGTATCAAACTTTCAGTAAGGAGGGAGTAAAGGCAAAAGCTGTTGTCCAGGATGTCTTTTTGCTTTGATGGTGTTGCCTATATTCCTGCTTATTTTTTATCTTAATATTTAGCTGTAACAGCACCGATCCAGTTCTCCTCTAACAGGAAACTGGCATTTCAGAACGGTTGCTGCCTGTGTCTCATGTTTTTATACACTTTTTTACTTAATCCTTCAGTGCCATCATATACTGTGAAGGCAGTATGACTGCCCGAACGGTTGCTGCCTGTGTCTCATGTTTTCATACACTTTTATACTTAATCCTTCAGTGCCATCGTGTACTGTGAAGGCATTTTGACTGCCTGGTGCTGTTTGCAGATGGGTCTTGTTAAATGGTCACTAGAAGCACAGGGACCCGTGCCACTTCCTTCTTCCAGGTTTGCAAGAAAGAAGTTCAGCTTTTATCCCGTGCAGTGAAGACTGCGTATCTTGAAGTAGTTGAAATACGGGAGTGGGAAATGGGGGCAGTGGGAAAAAGCTGCCTTTAAAGGGGGAAAAATACCGTTCGTCTTAGAGCTGAGGTTTCACATTGATTAGATGAGCTAGGAGGGTCCCAGCCTGTTCTGATGGAGCAGATGCTCACCTCGCAAGGAATGAATCGCTGACCGAGTTGGCACTAGGTGGCACTATGGGAAGAAAGGCCATGGACTACGTGAGCACAAAGGCTGAAATCCTTTCATGCCAAGAAGTAGGTTCTTCCCGCCAGCCGCGACCTGCCCGGTGGAGGGCACATTTGCAGTCTGTGCTTTTGTTATCAGAGATTGTTCTTCAACAGCTTTTATGAATGATAAAACCAATCCTCCCCAATGCAAGCACTGGCAGCGTCTTTAGGATTGTGTTCTTCAGTGCCTCATCTTATGATGCTTTCCTTGTACTTTCCTGAAGTGTGGTTCACAGAGACCCTTAGCTAACATTTTATGTTCAGTTTGTGCAAGACAGTCCAAAGGCTGAACCAAGCCTGATATGGTCTTCCTGAATGTTTGAGCTACTATCAAACTGGTGGTTATACAAGTCTCTATTAAAAACAGTTGACAGTGAAGAGGAATACAAACATGAATGGGCAATGCTTCTGACCCTCTGCAGAGCACCTGTGGGAAAGCTCCTGCAGGACAGAAGTGGTGCCATGCTGTGGGTTGCACCTATAGATGACCTCTTAATGTTACACTTCCATAGTAAATTGATCTTGGGATTGTGGTAGAGCTAAAATGCAGGCAAGCAGAGTGTGCTATTTGATTCTAAGGTAAATACAGCATGGAAATTACTGCACTGATTTCCTCCCCCCCAGCTAAAAGACAATCTTTCTAATATCTTGGTTCTAAAATCATCAATAGCTGGAAGTGTGATCACTCCCTTGAGGGTACAAAAGTAG
Organism: Forpus xanthops; assembly: GCA_032466535.1. Lineage (NCBI taxonomy): Eukaryota > Metazoa > Chordata > Aves > Psittaciformes > Psittacidae > Forpus > Forpus xanthops. Next base: position 34,310 of record JASSUY010045380.1, read on the forward strand.
GACTGGGAAAGTTGCCTTATGGACTTCAGAATTGTCCTTTCAACCGACTGAAAGTTAATTATTGATTTCTCTTTCCTCTCTAGAGATCCATATGCCTTTCTTTCTGGCTAGAAAGTTAGTGGTCACAGTGCAGGAATTTGAGAACAGTCAACGTGTGGCAACGCAAGAGTTCATGGGCAGGATGTCAGGAATGGGTAAGACGGAGGTTGATATGGGGAGAGAGTGGAGAAAGCTAACTAGGTAAAAGGCTTAATGTCCCCAATCGTTTTATGCGGGCTGGACGTGGAGCCTGTTATTCTCCATGGCTTTGGCTCCTAAACTCCTCGCAGTCTGATAGCTCAGTGAGTCACGGACATCAGTGACAGAGGAATGCTGAGAAGAAAACCAAAACAACAACAAAAAACCCAACCAAGAAAGCTCATTGTTTAGGCACAAACACCAGAAAACCATGTTTAATTGCTAATGTGCTCCCTCTGCTGGTTCCCGAAAACTGGCAAATGCTATTCCCGGGAGACCGGGCCACACCCTCGGGGACACCAGAACTGTGCCTAAATGAGTGGCTTCGAGCTCCCTGGCAGCCGGCGGTGTTAACAGCAAACGAGCTCTCCTGACGAAGTATGTTAAAGCTTTATACCGGGCATGGCTGCTGAGAAAGGTCATGGAACGTCCGGTGCTGCAGTTCGGCCTTTTTTGCTTTGTTTCCAGTCTGTCTTATATTTGATAAGTGCTGCTTTTGCTATCACTTCCCAAAGTTTGTGTTTCCCGTCTTGCTGCAGTTTCTAGGATTTTAAACTGAAAGAGTTTTACAAATGTTCTCATTGGTGCCTTTAGTTTCAATTTTGGTGCATGTAGCATCTGAAGAAGCCACAGTAGTAGCCTGGGCTTTGGCAGCTTCCGATTCTTTCTGTCACTGTCAGTTAAATCTGCTTGTCAGCTTCATACTGTTGTGCCCACTTCATCCTGTCCTTTGGCTTGAATACCGGCTGTTTTTTTCAGGACACTCTTGAACATCCTTCCTCGCTGGGATGAATCTGTAGTTCTTTTCCAAACATATAATATGTTCCCTACACAGCACATTTATCCAGTAGAGAAGTTTTTAAAACCCAGCATTTTGTACTTTCATGCTACGAAAAATGTCCAAGTCCTGGGTAAGGCTGAGTATTGCATTAAAAAAACCCCTGAAGAAATCTTTATTAATTCCCATAGAATATGTGGAATGTGTGGAAGATTTCTGACATAGTAATTATATAATGAAAGATTGTCCTGTATTTCCCATATTTTCCACCTACGTGGACTGTCATGATAAAGAGCCTCGTCTCGCAGCCGTTGACACATCACTGGGAATCAGCTGTGCAGAAGCTGTTGCAGGACTGGGCTCAAGTTTTCCAAGTAGTGAAAAGTTTCCTTCCTGTAAGTCTCATGCTTCCCATAGAGGTGACTGCTTATTAAATCTTTATCCAGGAGGGACAATAAACCAAACAGCTTGGTGGGTAGCTAATTGGCTGGAGTGACTCAAGCCACATATAAATCTCATTTGTACTCAGTGCACTGACTCTCTCTGGCCTCATCGCTCTCTCTCATGTCCATTCATTTTGAGATGGAATGCAAAGAAAATAATCCCTGGTTCTTCTCTCTCAAAGTCTCAGAGGATCCTTGTAGGATGATTCTCCATTATTTCCCTTTCACAGGCCTGCAGCTTAGGAACCCTGAAAAATAGCGCAGGGAACTGGCCCCCGAGTGGGCAATCACAGCAGAGACATCAGGAAACCAGTACAGTGCCGAGACCACATCACCCTCCTGTCACCAGGTCCCTGGATGCAGGGTTTGGTATCTGCTACTGTACCTGCTTTGGGCATAAATAGTGAATTCAGTGCCTGGGGCTACCAATCTGGCACCCTTTGCCAGTGCTAAACTAATACAAGTGATGAGAAGCGACACGAGTTCCCTATCCTGGCTCATGTATGGACCGTTGGAAGTCAAAGCCATGTTTTGTAATTTCCAGCATTTCATAAAAATGCTGCTTTTATTTTCCTCCCAAGCCATGGCCAAGTTTTAAAAGCTCCAAAGCTTGCTCCCATTAGATAGAGAAAAAGTGGTTTTCAGGTAGTGATATTTCCAAAATGAGCTGGTTCCTCCTGAGCTGTACCAACTTCAGATCATTTATTCACTAAGTCAGGCTCGGCCTGAAACATTTCAGTGCTGTGAAAGCAGATGCTCCTGAACGAGGTTAAAAGCCAATTGTGTTTTTGCAGTGCCTTTGGCTATGCTGTGCTCCGTGCTGGACAAGGGGGAGCTCAGTATTTTTCCCTGCTGTTGGCCATTTCTGGATTCTGGAATTTACTTTCTGCTAATCGCTTGAGTCCGTTTTTGCAGGGGACCCTATCCAATTGAAAGCCTTTCTTAATGTTTTTTTTTTTTTTTAGACAAATTTAGGGTTTTTTTAAATTTCATTTTGCCTTATTTCTTTTTTTTTTTTTTTTTGACTTGTGTACAGAGATCTTAAATATTTTTTTATCAACACAAAGCTGTGGTGCAGTATCAGAAGCTGTAATCAGATTGCAGTGCAGTCACTACCGTGATATATGCATGTACATCGGTACCGATAAAGGTTCCCCACTTATGAGGGAAGCAGGATTCGTAGTTTTTTCCTAGTTTTCTATGTAACTTTCAACAAGTCACTTCATTTCTCAGTGTCTCAGTCTTCAGGATAGGGATGATGATATTTATCATTTTCTGAGAGAAGCTGTGAGAGCATCAATTATAGCTGTATTAGCGAATTTTATCTTCTCCTCTCATATCAGTGCCTTGCTATCACCCTAAAAGTGCATTGCAACCTCTTTCTTTACTCTGAAGGATTTGCTTTAGCCTTGCAGTGAAGTTTTTGAAAACACGTGCTCTTTCTCTGGCGTATCATGATAGAGCTGACACCTGAGTCTTGGGTTTGGTTGTGGGTTTTGTTTTGCTTTGTTTTTAAAGGAAGTTTTCCTCTCATGGAGATTAAGAGCTAGCATTTACTTAGGTAGTTCAGATGGCAGTAGATGTTCTGCCCTTATCATGGGGGCTGTATTATGCTGGTGTATTTTGCATATGTTTTCAGCTACGTATTTTCACTGCATCCAGCCCTTAGGCTGTCTTGACCAAACTGCTTTTAGAAACTGAGTTAGCTCACTTAAAGCTCTCTTTATGGTGGGGTGAGAGCCCTCTTGTCTAGATCACATCCGTGTGCAGTCCCGTGATAATTTAATCTGCTACCAAAGTTAATTTACTTTTCATTCCACATCTTTTTTAGGTGAAAAAGAAAAAGAGGAAAGCAGAAAGGAAGTGAGCTAAACCGAACTTTTCTGGAGTTTCCTGGTTAAGACTGGTTTGCAGGAACACAGTTTAGTTGACTGTAAGCTGTTTCAAAAAGTTATTAAAATCCGGAGTAATGTTACTATGGAACATTGGCTTCAATGTGGTAGAAGTGGGACAAATGGAGCATTTAGGAGGGAGGTTTGGGAAGAATGCGAGCAGCTAAACAAAATAAAAGCTGAGACGCAGGCAGGGGGCAGAGCTGTTCAAAGAAAATGAGGACAAAAAGTCTGAACTTCATGCAAAAAGAGGGGCTAACTTGGTCCCACTGCCAAGAGAAGGAGAACATTTTAGCAGCGGGATCCTGTATGAGTAGGACCCAAGTGGGGTGGGAGGAGGCCGCAGCCCTTTCCTTTTCCCTCAGGAGCAGTGAGCTGGAATAATCATGATACAGTCATCGTCTTCAGAGGACTGTGCTCTCAGGACAAGAAGTTCCACGTGAAATTTCTGAGTGTCTGTGTCTCGGCTAAGATGTCTATGGGCCATTTTTTTTCCCTAAGTTACGTTTGTGTAAAAGTTGACCAATTCCATGCAATTGGGGAGAATCAACATTGAACTGAGAGCTGAATTAAGCTTTGTCTTTTCAGCCTAATGGCTGCAGCTGGCGTATGTCTGAAGCAGTAAAAGATGATGTATGGTACTCCACCAGTGATGTGTGAGAAGGAGACCATTTTCTTTAGGACAGTGCTGCTGAATTTGACCTCATTTTTGCTGTGTTAGATACTGTCTCCCTTGTGTCAGCATACATAGGTATGTGACTAAGATTCTTTGCAGATCTCTCCTTGAAATCGGTTATTATGGAGCTGATGGAAAAGCTTGCTTTTAGGTAGGAAGTAGTGGTGATTATTCTCATAATGCCCAGGAAAAGCCTGCAAGGAATTTAACATCCAAAAAGATGCCTTTATTGTTGTTGCTGTTGTTGCTGCTCATCTGCAAATGTTTAATCCTGAGACCTTGTGAGATTCTTTTTTGTTCTTGTTGGTTTTGTTCTGTGCTGTTTTGCTTTCTTCTCATTAGCCAAAAAAGAAGGATGCCAGTTCTAAATCTTTCTTAGATAAAGGAGTGACACATGTACTTCAAAACAGAGAGCAGTTATCAGCCGAGTTCAGCTGGAGAAGGGAATGCTCACAAAAGGTTCCAGGACAGTTTATCCAGAGATAGCTGCTGATTGATAGGAATAAATAGCACTTTGCATTTCTGAAGAAACTTGTTCAGATATCTTAACCAAAGCAGTTAATTTAGTTTTGCTTAACTCCAGAAGCTGAATCAACATTATTACTGCCATTTTTTAATCAGGAACAATCGAGGCACAGAGAGAAAGAGGAAGTGGTGCCTTTCTTTCTTCCTTCCTCAGTGTATTGTACATGCAGATGGGACTTGGGAAAGTAAAGACCATGTTCATGGACAAAGGAAGCTCAGATGATTCTTGGCAACATTAAAGACAGTTAGGCTTTTTTTTTTCCTTTATACCATTGTGGTATCATAACACATATGCAACTTCTTTGCCATCAAAATCTTATTTCTACCTTCAGAATGAGACACAAAGACCCTGCAGTAACTGAAAATTGAGGGCAAATTTAACATACCAACATGTGAAAAAAGTCTTATTTTTAATAGCAAAACTGAAAAAAAAAAAAGATTATTTTGGTGATTTTTTTTTGTCATTATTTCTAATTCCTCTTTTAATTCACTTAATAAAACTTCGAAGACCTGTAGGCAACAGTTGCCCTCCCCCCTGCAACTGGATTTCCTACAGCTGGATCCGAGCTCCACTGTTAGCCTTGTCCAAGAAGTAGATGTTTGAAAACAGGACCAGTCTGTCACGTCTTTTTGCACAGTAATAACCATCGGGGAGGATTATACCTGGCTGAAATACATAGTGGTGTTGCTTGCTTCATGAAATAGTCATCAAAAGAAGACTGAAGCTCCCTATGACATGTAAAGACAAATAGTTACCTTGTTCTGGACTTGTATGTATAACTGCTTGCATGTGCAACTGCTGTTAACCTTTATGAGAACTGCAATATGTAAAGGAGAAAATAGCCCCTGAAGGGTTCTTTGGACACAAGCGTTTAAAGACTATTGTTACTTGTCTGTTTAAACTGTCAGTGGAGACAAAGCACATGCAAGTAATAATGAGAGCTTGCAAGTACTGGATTTGGGCAGAGCACAGATGTATTGCTGCTGAAGCGTCTGTCGGAGAATGAGCAATAGGAGGAACTGAGTTGTTTGTACGTTCAACCTCAAAGCTGTCCAATGAATAGGTGCATTTAGCTTTTTGTTACTTGAGAATGAGGTTCAGGTCTCAATTCTTGAAAACTTGCAAACAAGTTTTGGGCTTGTACTGCTTTCTAATATCTTTTCACTTCCCAGGAGCCAGTTTTAATGTCTGTTGATGCTTAAGAAGACTAGATTGGAAGGACAGCAACAGAAAGTTTTATTAGCCAGCACAATTAATACTTTCTTCTTTGAGAGCCAAATTCATCTAGTGTAGTATGTTTATGAAAGAAAAGGTTGGAATGTGCAAGAAGGTTTTCCCTTTATCAGGGACATATGGATTCACCATTGTTGGATATATTTGTGAGACACTGTAGCACAGAGCACTCCTTAGGCATGTCTCACATTTCAAGTATAGAAGGGCAAACTGGATGAATGTCCCATCTAGGAAATGGATGAACCAGCTTTTTCATGTGCAATCTTCAATTTCGATAATCCCCGAGAAGCTTATAAAAGCCAGGATGGAGCCAGTAAAACCTCATTTTATTAACCTCCAAGAGGACACAATGTGGTTTGGATTGCAAGGCTGGTCTAGATGCCAAGTGCACCTCTGAAGTACTCTTGTACTGTCTCAGCCTGCTGTAACTTTCGGTAGACACAATGCAATAAGGTTCCTGGAGTAGAATACAGTAGATGAAGGGACCAGGTTTACTGGGAGAAATCCCACCTGAGAAAGGCAAGTCAAGCTGCTTTGTACAGAAAAGGCAATAAATGTCTTTCCCCCCTCCACACCCCCTAAGCAGAGATTTTTTCCTGTTCCTCTTTCACACACATAATGATCTGTTCTGTAGCTTGAATGGTCTCTAAGATTTGCTAGCATCTACTGATAAACGCTGGTCTTCTGAAAGATCCTCAACTCAGTTGTATGTGACTCCTCTTACTTTTTAGTATCCACTTTGCATGTTAAACTCAGACATAAGGGAAGTTCTACCGAGGTTCCCTATTACACAGTCGCCTCCATATGCTATAGTGCTAATAAAACTGGGGTCTTTTTCTCCCATCAAGTATCTCCACTGTTACGCATTTACTTAAATGAGCTTCTGGGTTTGTTTTTTAATTTACTGAGGTGCAACTTTTGCTATATAAAATTAGGATGCATGGAGTCTTGAGAACTCCAAAAAGAGTGTATCATTTATAGGACAGAGAATTTTTCCTTCTGCCATGGAACATTATATATATATATAAATATGGCTTTTGGGGAAAGATGGATTAAAGACTCAGCAGCTGTATAGGCATTAAGTCAGTAAATCTAATGGATGCCTATTTCTTACCGGTTTGATTGAACTCATGTCTTTGTGGCCCTTTCTTTTGTCTTGGTGGGGATCACTGATGGGTATAGGGGGAAATTCTCCATAGCACTCATATTTGACTAATGTGATGTGCCTAGAGATCAGTGAGGTGGGAGCACAGCAGGGAGCTTGGAATCTGAAGAATACCGCATGGGATTTCTCCAGGCTTCCTGAGAAGCACTGGTGAGTCTCCTTGCCTTGTCAGTGAGCATCTTGATTGGTCTCAGAACACTTCTTTGGGGAAAGTCCAGAAGGAAGTAATTTTGCATGATTCAAGAGGGACTTTAATGGTCTGTGCTCTTAATAAAGACCTTAATGGTCTATATTTTAGGAAATGTGCAGGCAAGAGTGTACTTTGGCACTGTAAAGCTTCAAATCTTTATTGGTCTTTGCTTATTTTATAAGGCTTTTTTTTTTCTCTGTCTTCACTCTCAAAGCCTGTATATTTAACAATAGAAGCATGGCAAGATGGTGGTCAGTTTACTTATTTTCTGCCTGAGCAGGTCATGTACCTTGCTTCTGCTCCTTGTGGCAGAAGGGGCCACAGATCCTTCTCTGCAGTGTGACCAGATCTGTTGTGTGTGCCCAGTAAAACCGAACCAGGCAGAATTTGTTCAAGGTGCACCAAACTTAATGCTTGTGTGCAATAAAATTGTACTAATGCCCATGCCCAGCAGCTCCAAAGCTTCCTGGAACCGCGAATTTGCTGTGAATGTGCCATAACTAATTTGGGTGTTTGAAGTCCACCAGGTACAAGATAAATCTTGTATCCTTGTCGGTGGAAGTTTTAATTCCAGTCGAGGGTTCCAGTTTGTTCTCAGAGCTGCAGGCATACCCTGAAGTTGCTTTGACAGCATTGACAGCATTCATGGTAGTTCTCTCAGCAGCTGTGCTGGGCTTGTGTGAGAGTAGGTCCTTCTGGATGAGCATCATCAGGAGAAGGTTGTGAGATAAACAGAAGTCAAGTGTACAGACTACAGCCCTCAAACACTGATGTTTTTCATTTTCTTTTAAATTCAGGTACCTTAATGACCTTAGATACGGCATATGTAAGAAGAGAAGATGTGAGAAATGTAAATAAGTGGACCTAAGAAGGTCTGCTGCAGACCTTCTTACTTATCTGGGTACTTTAGCTTCACCTCTCTGCTCTTCTGTTCCATAGCAGTAAAATGGAGTGATGAGAATAACTTCTGCATGACTTGAAGCTTAATGAACGTTCTGTGAAACGCTCAGAAAACTTGAGGTGAAAAAGGCTGGGGATGAAACAGCAATTACTACCGCATTTACCTTCTCTTGATCTGAGAAGGGTGAGCAGAAAACACTTTGTTACCATGAGACATGAAGATGTGTTAATTTCAGTAATTTTCCCAATAAGGTATCCTTTTGTGCCATCTGGAAATTTCTCCAGAAAACTGTCATCTGAAGTTTTAATCCTTTCCCTCCTCACAGTGTTTTTTGCCTGATCATGTCAACAGTAAAAGAATACGGAAGCAAAACAAAAGGTAGTAGTGCTGAACGGCAAATTTTGATGCTTCTAAACTTTGTATCCTACTGCTGTCTGTGGAAGTTTTCATTCCAGTTGAGGGTTGCAGTTTGTTCTCAGAGTTGCAGAGGGTGAGCAGAGGTGGGTATTTGGATGGAGAGGAAAATGACCAGCAAGTGTCTGCCTGTGTTCTGCGCAGGACTGCAAGGTTTGCCCTTGTGAGGCTAATCCCCTGCTGATGGAGAAACATGGCTTTGGCATGTTGTTGTTTATATCTTAAACCCTGGCAAAGAGAGTGTTCAGGAGGATGGGATTCAGAAGCAGAATCTAAATCAGATGGAAACAAAGGCTGAAAAGGAAGAGGAAGGTGCAGTTCAGCAGCAATGTCTGGGTGCCTGTGTTTGTTCTGGAGTTTGTGGTGCAGCTGAGTCTCACCCAGCAGTGGTGCTGCATGTGGTGTGCCCAGCTTAAATACAATCCATAAACAGTTCTGTAGCAAGTCAGGATTTTGCTTGTGAAGCTGGACCTATCGTGACTTGGCTCTGCCGTTTCTTTCCTTACCTTATTGGTGGGCTAAAGTTGATATTGCATAGTCCAAATTCGCACAGAGGAATATGCTTTCATCTCTTTCTCTGTTGCTTTGTTTATCTGTCTCTGTCTATCTCTCTGTGCGCCTGCTGCTTGTCTGCCTGCCAGTTTTTTCTTTGTCTCTATCACTTCATCATTGAACCCATCTGTGTAGAAAATGGGATATTTGGCTGTCTTGGTTTTTTTTTTATTTTTTTTTTTATTTATTTTTTTTTTTAATTTGTGTCATTTTGTTCCCTCAGACTTCCGGGGATAAAAGTCGCACTCCTGGGGGTGCCAGGCATTTCAGATCATGCGTTTAGGAGGAGCCGTGGTGCTTTCTGCGTCTGTTTGTCTGTCCATCTGTCTGCTGGTCTATAATAAGCTGTGCAGCGAGACAGCAGCTTACTATCTGTGTGTGTGAAATTAGCTAATTGGTGTTAGCAGCAATATTTTCACATGTTTTATAAGCAAAGTGCAGCAAGGTATATAAATGTAGATATGATCCAGAGACACACACATACACACACACGCGCGCGCGCGCACGCAAGCCTGTCGCTGCTCATGCATAGACGCTCAGAAGTAATTAATGTTAATAAGATTTTAATGTGCTTGTGAGATCATAATGAGGAGAAATGAATGCTCTGATTAGAAAAAGGTAACTGCGTGTGTGTGTTTTGGCTTCGAACAAGATTTCCCCCCTTTTTTTATAAATTACAATTTCAGAACTTGTTTGTGATTGCATCAATCGGGTTTTATTTTCAAATTAGAGGTCTGTTTAGCCATTTGAATGATTAGCCAAATAAATGGGTGAAACCCTGATCATAAGGAGCAGCCCAGATCTATTTTTTTTCCCCTCTTAGAAAGCGATGCTACTCTGTGACAGGGCTGGGCAGCCTCATCCTTCTAGCATTACATATTTTTGATGCTGCTTTTAAAGCCTCATCAGAAACTGCTCTCGGAGACAGCGCTCATTTTTTACAAATAGAGATGTTTATCTATAGGTGTCTGCTGTGCATAATCAACCACTGAAACTATTGCGCCAAAGCACATTCCTGTTCATCAGTAATGACGAATCCTCAGAGTCCGGATGATCACAACGATACCTTGATAATGTTTTGAAATAATTAGTTTAAGAAAGCGGAGCTGTGCACATGTATTTTTTTCCTTTGAATCAGTTGTTTTCCAAGACAGAGTGACTGGGAAGCATTGCCATGAAATATTTTACAAGCTGTGTTGTTTTATCATCCTGAATGCTATGTAGTCACCAGACCCCAGACTGGCTAAAATCCAGCTGGACAGTAGGGGTCCTTGTCTCCAGCAAATCAGTGACAGTATTGTCCAGTGGGCTTTGCTTTCATTTGCGTAGGTATTATTGTTATTTTGAGTCATAAAATGTATCAAAAGATTAAAAAGTTCTTGCTTTGATCGTGCTGCACAAGTCACTGTGGGATTGGGGCCGTTTATTTTTTATTGAGGCTGAGAGGTTAAATATTTTGGTTTAAAACCATCTAGAATTAAAAATGGAGGCGTTGAAAGTCCCTGCTCCAGTGCATCCCATGTTGCATCCTACCTACTTCTTTATTTTAGTTGCGCCTGGTTTGAGTGATGTTCTAAAGTGTTAGGTCTGTGTTTGAATTCATGGAATATGGTTCATTTCCAGAACACACTGAGGTACCTCGACAGTGATTGCGATGAGAAATGTTAGAGCATGGTGATAAGATTGTTATTTCCAAGTTGTGCTGAATGAAAACCAGTGTCCGTAGATACAGCTTTGACACAATTTGGTGTCTCTAAAGATGATGATGTGACAGTTTGTTTATAATGAATGAATTTATTCTGAGGAAAGGAAACATCAGGCATTACGTATATTTGTTTATTCCTCTAAACGTTCCTTTCAAATAGCTGCTCTACAGTAAGGTCTGTCATCCAGATAGCTCAATCAATGAACTTAATGGATGAACTTTAATCTTCTGCTGTACCTTATGGTATCATCTGCACACGTATGTGCTTAAGTGTGGCTGTGCAGGTGCGCTCAAAGCATCACTGAAACGCGAGCAAATCAAAGTATTGCCCAACTGCTGCCAGCATCCAGGTAAGTCCTGATGATCCTGGATGGAACAATGACAGCTTTACTTCTCTTATGTGCTTATAGCTTGAGAAGTGCTTTAAATTTTGACCTTAATGCAGTGGTAGTTCTGAGCTCTTGCTGTCAGGAAGCAACTCATTTGCTTTAATAGATCCTTTTTTTTGTAGTTAATTTTATTAGAATCTTTTGGGAAATGCCAGTCACAGTTTAGGAATTGATTGGTTTTGAATTCATGGAATATGATTCATCTCCAGAAAGTGCTTAGGTACCACAACAGTGGTTGCGATGAGAAACGGTAGAGCATGGCAATCTGATTGCCATTTCCAAATCGTGATGAACAAAACCAGTGTTAGTAGATACAGCTTTGACATGATTTGGAGTCTCTAAAGAAAACCATGTGGCAATTCATATCCCACTCTGGGATTAATATCCTCTTGTTTTTTATTCATTGCCTGCTTCTGCTTGTTTCCTGTATGTTAATATGCTGATTCTTGAGACTGGCTTCCACTAAGTCAAAGAGTGAGAGTAGGAGCAAGGTAATGGTAACCTTCAAACCCACTGAATTTTCACCTTGGAGCAGGAAGCAGCTAAGGAATGTGAGGGCTTTCTCTTCAGTTTTTCTGTGTTCTAGATGGAAGATGTTCTCAATATCAGAGATAAAATAGCTAAGCTCTCTTCAGCTGTAGGCTGAAAACTCCTTAAGGCTTGGGGAACTCGGGAAGAGTTGAGGCAAATTGGCTAAATGCATAAGGTCAATACACAAAAATGAGTTGTGCTGAGTCCTTTGGGAACTGCTTTAATTCAGGGGTAATTTAGTCTTAGACCAGTGTAGCTTAACTGAATAAGGAGCTACAGGGAGCTTTGCTGTTGAATTAGAGCATCTACTCACAGCCTCAAGACAATTAAGTGTGTGCATATTAGTGTCAGACTTCTAGCTGATTTGCCTTAACTTTCTCAGTGTACCCATGCAGGCTTGGGTTAAGACAGAAACTGTCCCAGGCAATTCATTCTGTGCTGGGGTTCCAGAACAAATCAAATTTCAATAGTTTCTTTGCTCTGAGGAAAATACCATCATGTCAACGATTGCACTGCTCTTGGCAGCCAGAACTGGTCAAGTCTTGCGCAGTACTTGACTAATACCGGCTGCACTGTGTCTCCTTGGACACCACTGTTTTCCTGTGCAGTTGTTAGAGGGTCCACAGATGCTGAGATAGCTTACTGTTACAGTGTTTGTACACACATAAGCACCAGTATTTGGGAATAAAACATACCAAAGGTAAAATTGCCGTGAATTTATAATGACTCCTAGAATTACTATGGGAAAAGCAAGCGTATTCACAAGTTCTGTTTCTGTTTGGCACCTAGCTCTCTTACTGGTGTAAGTACTCTGGTGTAGGGTTGGTTCAAAGATGAGAAGGGGTGTGTTTTTCTGGTTGTGATGGCAGAACAGAACATGGTGGGAGCGTAGGAATAATAAACTGCCTTGGAAGAAACGCAGGTTCTCTTAAAGAGGCCTGTGCACATCGTGAAAATAGGAGCTCCTAGTTGCACATTGAGATTGTGCTCTGAAGAATGTATTAGAATATCTTTGCCAGCCTTACTTGTGTTACACCTGTTTAATTTGACTTTGTTCCTAAGTACACATGTAAGGTTAAAATGCTGTTAACTCACAAAGTTCATAATTGACAAACTGATTATGAGTTGATAAAGTCTCCACACTAAACAACATCAGATTTGCACAGTGAAACCCTTCTGGTAAAGATGGATTTTACATGCATCCTTATCTGTAGGTTCTAGCTCGATCAGGCCAGCAGAGAAAGTAAGGGATCAACTGGAAGCCTCAGTGGAGATAATCAGCCTCAAAGAGGGGGTGTTTGCTCAAGTATGCTAACTGATCTCATTTGTTTTTTCATATGATCTGGAGGCAGAAGACATACATCTTAAAACTGTTGAGACTTAAGCTTTGAAAGAACTGATTATCTCATCTCATCTGCCCGATTCCATATTCATGTTTCTAAATAGGTAGTTACTTCCCTAAAGTGCTTCATGCCCACAAGGTCCTGCTGAAGCTTCTGGATGTGGAGAACTTCTGTAGTAGCATGTGGGTTTAGAAGAGCAGTTTTATGTATTAGTTTTGAAAATGCTGTCCAGAAGTAACCTATGTTACTCTTAAGTGTAACATGAGTAACTCAAGTAACTTTTAAGCGTAGATGAACTTTGAAATTCCAGATTAATGGAATGACATTTCTTCTTTTAAAAAGTTGCATAATTGCAGTGTATGGTATTTACATGAAAATAAAAATATCGGTATCTGTAGGAAGACAAGGAATCATAGATCACAGAATGGTTTGGGTTGGAAATGACCTTAAGATCATTTAGGTTCAATCCCTGCCATGGCTCTATCCAGCGTCGCCTTGAACGATGCCAGGGATGGAGCATTTACCGCTTCTTTGGGCAGCCTGGAAGACAGAAGCTGTTGAAGAAATCACGTAAGTTGTTCACATAGTTCAGTCATGTCTCTTTCTGAGTGTAGGAAAGCTCTGAAGTGAGTAAGGAAAGCCTTCTCACTAACAAGTGTGGAAAAACAACAACTATAGAGGAAGTTCCTACCTTACTATGCTGTGGGATAATTGTCCAAGTCCTTGAACAATGTAGGTGTAGGTTTTCTATTTCATTCGAGTTCTCTTTGGCTTAGTAATGGATATTCATACTAGCCATAGGGGATTTCTCTTTGTTTTTAATAATTTCTTGGTCTCAGTGTTACTTCATAGCAGATGTCATGTGATTTACAGGTTGATTCACGCATGAAAGGAGATGGCTTAATTTTCCTAGAGCTCCGTGTGTGGGTATTGGGAAAGCTGTTTGGGTATTTGATGTTTCAAGTAAGGTAGAAGCAGACAGCGCTGAGCAACTTGATGGAGTCAGCAGTATGAGTTGCGATAGCATGAATTTGCTTCCTGATATCTCAGCTTTGTTGTCTGGCAGACATGTGTGCCCTGTTACTAGCAGAATTCCAGTGGCTTCAGGGTTAGCTGCAGTCATCTCAGAAGTATACAAAATAGTTTATATATATATGCTAACTCCTACACTCTACGCCTATGTTTACAAGTAGTACACTTGGAAAGATTCTGAATGTATAAGAAATGTTTGAATAATGAGTTTGGTTCAATTTCATTGGAATATGTTAAAGTTCATCTTGTTCTCATTCCTCAAAAAGTTCTGCAACAGACATTAGTAGGTGTAGGTCATTTTACCTATGTCTGCATTAGTTATTCAGGAAAAAACGCAAACTTCTTGTGTTTCCTGAAGCGAGGAATTATGTATCTATTGTCTCAATTTACCTGTCTTTAAGATAGGGCTGACACTTTATAACTCCCTGTTAAGCAGGCGGAATTTAGTTGATGGGAAGTTCTTTTATGTGAAGGCTTTTCAGGTCTACTAGGCATTGTTAATTTCGGACTCAGTCATTCGTTCAATCTCTGCATTACATTTTTTGGCCATGCTGTTTGCAGTTCACATGTTGGCAAGTATAGCACAGCAGCATCTCTTCTGCTGTGGGACTCCATATTCTCAATACCTTGAGAATGGACCACCTTGCTGGCCAGATGTGTCTTCTGCATATGGAATCAGGTAGATATCATGATGCTTAGTATTTTCTACAGGGCTTGATGCCTCCAGGTGAGCTCAAGATCTGCCAGCAGGCAGGAATGACAGCCCAGGTAGCATAAGCTGTTGTGTGAAGTCTTATGCATTTGGTCAGCTGAGGTGCCTGTCTCCTGGACTGGCAAAATGCTGTGACGTCTTGCTTGGGAAATCATTTCTCTGCAGTCTTCTTTTGTGATACTGGCTTACAGACTGGAGTAATCCACTGAGGTCCACTTGGACAGTGAGAAGCTCCCAGCCCTGCCTAAATGGAAGTTCTTATCTAACCACATGGTAAAAATGGTCCTTCCTCGGATAATTGCTCCAATTATCTGAACAGAGCTTAAAGCAAGTCATGTGGTGGGTGGTAGCTTGTTTCTGGTGGTGACGGTAACCCAGCCTGCCCTGCTGCTGCTGAAACAGTGATTTGTGTGAATAGATTGTTTCAGTAGAAGCTGTGTCAGAAGGTAAGGGGATGGAAAGGTCTGTTTTGAAGGGAAAGAAGAAACAGTAAGGACATGCCTCCAGCTGTGTGTGCTTGAGGTTCATCACGGAACTGGGAGGTGGCATTGCCAGTGTGTTGATATCATAAGAAACTTCACTGCTTCTGGAGAAATTTGTAAACGTTGAAAACAAATGTAGTTGAATCCCACTGATTAGATTTTCTTCTCTCTTAGTACAGTGATCCAGTCTTGAGGAATGTTTTTGTAACAAAATCATGCTTAAATGCTCTGCCCAGTTGCCGTTGGTTTCCAACGTTCACTTTTGCTGCTGCTTTCAAGTTGTTTCCTACATTTTATTCCCTTTTTTTACCCTGATAGTGACCACGTGATTAAAAATTGTTAAATTTCCTGTTGTCACTTTGCTGTGACTTATTCCTGGCATGAGACTAGTTGAGAGGCGTAGAAGGCACAGGTTTCTATTCTAAAGACTGTCTGTTAGCGTCTGGATGTGATGGATTTATTTGTAAGCACCTAATGGATGCTGAAAAATAAAGGATTGACAGTCCTGATGGAATAAGGCTATCTGGAAGGATTGGAAGAGACACTTTTACTTACTTCTGGCCTGGATTGCTTGTATAAACACATCCTGCTGAAATCCCAGCACAAAGAAGGTGCTTTTCTGGGCTGAAATTTTTCTCTTCCAAAGATATAATAATTTTTCAGTGCTTTATAACTGTAGGTTTTCTTTTGTGGGATTTTCCTTTAGTGCTTGTCAGTGATTTTAACTATCTTAGAGCCTTGAGTATAGAAAAAGGCCTAAGGAACTTGGGTAGTCTTCCTTGTCTGTCCAAAAGAGGATAGGCTGTATTTTTTGTTATTCTTGAAAAATAATTGTCCAGAGTGTTAATTTTTGACTTCCACTTCAAGTGATCTATTATAATACCTCATAATTCTTGCCTGAACCTTCCTACAGTTTACTTCCACTACTTTGGCAATTAATCTCATTCCCTTCATATGGCTTCTTATATACTGGAAATCTGAGTAGCGTAATCACTCAGGGCAGTTTTTTCCACATTATTTTTGGTATCAGCATCTATGATCATTCATGCTCTTTTCTGGATATAGCTCAGCTGCTTCACATGGTGTTGAAAAGCACCCTCCGTAGTTAGGTTATGTCTTGAGAGTTCTCCTGTCTTTGGGAATACATATCTGTCTTTCCAACCTCCAAAATGATGATTGACTCCTTGCTTCACCAGGATATTGCTAGCTTCTATCAAGCTTATAATTCATGGTAACTCTGTCCTTCTCTGAAAAAAACTGCTACTGGCTGAGTTATCACCGTCTTGTATTTGTGTCATTAATAATTTCTGCCCACTTGAATTACCCATATTCCTGCTGAATCTCATCTGATGCCTCTAGACGATTTCTTTTATTTGCCGAGATAATTTTGAATTTCGTTCAGTCACTCAGTGCCCTCCCAGGTTCGTATTGCAGCAAGTTTAATAAATATGTTTTCTGTTCTGTGGGCTAGGTTGTTAATAAAAGAGTCAAGCAGAACCAAACTCAGCACAGAAACCCAGTTGATGTATGCTTGTGTTTTGATAATTGCTGTATAAGATTCCCTTATCCAAATAGTTTTGCATTGGAGTGATATCATGGCTATGCTTTTGTTTCTAGCTTGCATATAAGAATATTGTAAAAGGCCAAAATAAAGTCAAGGTGCATGACATTTGCTTTCTACAAGATTTCTTATCTTGTGGTAGAAGGTAATTAGGTTTGTTTGGCAAAATTTGTTCTTAAATCAGTGTTGATTGTTACTCATCTTTTACACTTAGAAGCTTACAAGCTGGTTTGATTCATTGTTCAATAGTTTGTTGCTTTTCCTGGGAATTAAGTTTAAATTGAGTGGTTTAGAATTCCCATCCTTTTTTCTTTATCTTTTCATAGTAGGCAGTAGATGTATTTTTTGAGTCTTTTCTTGTCTTCTATAGTCTGTTTCAGGTGGTTCTTTAAGGATACCAGGATAGAAATTCATACACAAATTACTTGGAAAATATCTAACTTAACTAAATACTCTGTAATCTGTTTGCTGTTTCTTCTAGAGAAGCGCCATACCCCTGTTCTTGAGCTTTAGGGAATTACCCATGTCTCTCCACTTGAAATTTTGAATGAAAGGTAGTACAAAAATGGTGTTAAGCATTTCAGCCTACTCATATCATCTGTCAGTTTATCTTCCTCTCCATTGATTAGCAGAGCCACATTTTCCCTTATCTGACTATATGTACTAATACAATACTCTCTTGTTACTCTTGGTATCCCTCGTTAATTTTGTGTTTTGACCATTTTGATTTTGTCTCTATATGTTTGTGTGATTTTTTATAGTTTTTCTCGTGTATCCTGATATCCTTCTGCTTTCTTTGGGCTATTTTTCCCATCTTGGTAGCAGTGAAGAACTCATAATTTAGTGATGCTAAAACCCTACTATTCACTTTCTTTCCTCTTCATTGGGATAGCTTGTGCTTATGATATTATTATAATTTCTAGAAAGAATGGTTGTACCTCTTTCTTTTTTATTGTAGACTCTCCCAGGAATTTTCACCTACTAGTTCTCCAAGGTCATTGAAATCTACATTCTAGAAGTCCATTGTCTTTACTTTGCTTTTCTCCCTATTTCTTTTCTGAAGAAGAGTGAATTTCATAACTGTGTCTTGTACTGTCACCCCCTCAGTTTGTGCATCCACATAGGCCAGAGCCCAGTCTAGAAGAAATATCTCTTTGATCTTTACTTTCTGAATTTAAAATACAGAATGGCCCACGTGCATTTCATGAAGATGCTGGAAATCTGTAAGCTGCTGTATTTTTGTTTCCGCAGAATACGAGTAATTAATCCCCATCTTCGCTAATGTTTTTGTACAAATGTTTTGGGTTACTTCACTAATTATTTCAAAAAGCCACACTTTTGACCACAAACTTGGCAGTTTGTGGTATTTCCCCATTATAGTGGAGCTGATTTCTTTTGCCTTTAATCACTCCCTGTTGTTTTTGAGTGGGTTGGATACTGTACATTCTGGGCCTCAAAGCATGTCTATGCAGTCTGTTTTGCAAGGCGACCCTCCTTTCCTTTTTTCCTTGTTTCATATCCATCTCACAAAGGTTATATACTCAAGTGAGTTAGCCCGTCAGGTTTCAGTCATGTTAAAGAAGTTACAATCTTGGTGATGTGTTCAGGTTTCTAGTTTTTATTTTTCTATTCACTAAAGTTCTTGTGTCATTACGTGGACACAGGAGATGCTTATCTGATAGAAAAAAAGGAGGATAAAATGCCTTTCCCTCTCTAGCAACCTATTTTCTGTCTTGAAGCCTTGGAGGTCCCAACTAAGTTACTCTCTATACTTAACTGTTAGAGATTTTTCACCTGCCCATTTTAGCCCTTGTTAAAAGACATTCCAGTAAATTAGCACGTTGGTGCTCAGACTTCCTCCTCCTTTTCTATGAGGTGAATGTCCTCTTGTCCTTAATAGCATGATGGTCAGAGAAGTTGCATTTCTCC
Source organism: Forpus xanthops (assembly GCA_032466535.1). Lineage (NCBI taxonomy): Eukaryota > Metazoa > Chordata > Aves > Psittaciformes > Psittacidae > Forpus > Forpus xanthops. The sequence goes on from JASSUY010045380.1 coordinate 53,001, forward strand.
ATAGTGATGCCATCCGTATCCATGTGTGATGCAATTACCTCTAGCATTTGTGTCTAAGCATCCCTGCCTCTGCTGTGAGGACTGGGAGGAAGACTGATTCCTTCAGCATTGCTTCTAGAAAATAGTAGTCACTTTTGAGCCTTGATATCCTTCATGTATTTTTGTAAGTTTGTTTATTTAGTTATTTCTATTCCTTATGCCCTGCTTGTGTCTTCTTCCTGTGTCGCCTCCCTGAATGGGAATGTCCAGGAGAGTATTCTGACCTCACTTGGAAGTCAGTTAATTCCATCATAATCTGAATTTAATGACTTAAAAATCGGGTTATACAATCAATGCATTTTATTCATTATACTCCTGCTTTCCATTTCTTTTTTCTTTCAACACCACCTCTCCCTTCTGTCTTTCCTTCTTGTAAAAAATCATTTATTCCTCTTAGCTTTCACGTTCCTTGTGGCAAGAGTTTGTGTTTTCTCATGTCAGCTATGTCTTAGTAGACTTGCTGTTCTTCTCTCACATTTTCTTGTATATGATATTCCATCTTGGTAGCGTTTTGGGAAGTTTCGCACATCCGTGCCATTGCAACCATACAGTCCCCTGGAATTGTCCTCTAAACCTAAACTTTTCATCCCAGCTTTGTGTGAGTCCTCTCTGTTGTCTGTGTTCGTGCTCATGTGCTGTTTCAGTCTGTTGTGGACCAGATGAAGCTCAAATGCTCTTTCCTAAGCTCTAGTTAGTTAGTAGCCATTTGAGCTATTGAACCCTGCATCCTAAGGCAATGACAGATTTCTTTTGTCCTGACACTGTCATGTTGCCCCCAATGTTCACAGACTTGATTAGAAGGAAATCTTCCATACAGGAAGATACTCAGTAGTCCTTTTATTTCATACTTGGAAAGATGGGAGTACATATGAATACGAATGTGTAAGGTTTGGTTTTAATACAAAATAATAGGAAAATTCCAGAGAAGATAATATTTAAAGTGCTTGCACAATCTTAACTGCTTACATCAATTCCTTAGAGACCAGCATTGAGAAATTATGTTTGGGTACAGGTTACTTAACTTTAGTCATCTTAAAGGGAAAATGTCTTGAAGACAGCTATTTAGTCTCCCTCTGTTACCAGTGGAGAGGAGGAGAAATACCTCTAGAGAGCTATTCATCCTAAATATATTATCAGTTTTAGGGTAGGATTAATGGCTCTCTGGAGATGATTATGGTGGCTTCAGTAAGATATCTAACTTTTGGAGAGATAATAGTTAGATTATGTGCATCTTAGTCTTATGCCTGATGAGATTTATCTGAAGAATATTTCTACTGTCCAAATATACAACACGGAAAGCTACCATGCTTTGACTTACCTTGTAAAGATTTTTTGTGTTGGAATTTTCCAGAGTTTGGAAGAGTTGTATTTATTTTACAATATTCCCTTTTTTAGAAAACCTTGCTTTGTCTCCTTACCTTTTTGATTATTACTTGCTCCTGAATTTGGTTTATTGTGAAGAAACTGTTTGGATTCTTGATTTGGTGTAGCCTCTTTTCTATGGGTCGTGTCTTTTGAGACTTCCCTTCAGCCATTTGCTCTCCAGCAGTGCAGGTAAATACTGCTTCATGTTACCTTCCTCACAGGTGACGTGAAGATTAAATAAGCACAGTTTTGGATGTATTAAACTCTTGCCTCTAAGTTATTATTTTTAGGTGAATATTTATACTTGTATTTCAGCGTATTTCATGATGTAGCCACTAAAAATAAGTGATCCTGGACAACAGCTTAGACATATTTGTTGTTTTTTTGGGAAGTGCTAATGTCATTTTGGTGTTGCACAACTTTCCCTCTTTATCTCTGTACAGCCGTAAGGTGTCCCTGACACTATTATTCTGGCCACTCTGTTGCCAAAAAGTTGTCAAGAAATTAGAGGAGAATTCAGAGAAGAGCAACAGAAGTTAAGAGGCTGAAGAGATTGAAATATGAGCAAAGATTACAAGATTTTAATATGTACAGTTTGGACTAAATGATGACTAAGACATATGATAACAATCTACAAGTATTTGAAGGGTGTAAAATATTAAGACAAAAAAGAAATTATTTTAAGATGTTTAAAGGGGTAAAACTCAGCAAGGAAAAAATTTGAGTGTGAATCACAAAATCTTCCTGAGAATTGCTTGTGCTGGATTCATGGAGTGGATCCTGCAAGAAGGTGGTATAAAGCCTACAGGTTCCATGGCCCAGAGATCACACACACATGCACATAGAAGCACATCAAGCTGGTGCCATCTATTACTGGGTGCCTAGACCAAGTGATACTGCAGCAGTGGCCATTGGAGGGACAGCCAAGTTTCCTGTGTCCCACATCAGGCTTTCCCAAGGGCTCCAGCAGAATGAGCTGTAGCACAGAGGGTTCATTTTGGTGACAGCAAACTGCCTTCAGCTGCTGTTGTGATGGAGAAGCCCTTTTCCATCATATGGCTGTACACGCACCCATCCGTTTGATAAGTGTAGGCAGAATCAAGCTGTCACCACCAAAATATAGGCAAAAGACTCAAGGAAATGTAATGAAGAATAGCATTTTGTAATATCCTGCCACAGGATCAATATGACATGTTAGGTGTTTTCTTTTTCCTTTTACCCTCTTGTTTCATCTAAGTCAGTGCAATGACATGAAAAACTGGTTTTCTTTTCAGTAGGCTTTTCCCACTCAGCTTAAGAGTTCTCAATACCTGTATATTCTCTCTGATAAAGGCTGCGAATTTACCCTGTTTGGGTACAGGTTACTTAACTTTAGTAGTCTTAGAGCTTACATTATCGTTGTCATCTTATGTTTATTTTAGTTAGGAGGTCCTTTATCATCTTAATGAGTTGTAGTGGACTAAGTCTAAAAGTATTTAACCATCGTGACCACTTTTTAATCAGAATGGAATTTTTGCTTTCTTGGGACATCCTTACTGTTTACAGCTGGTTTTGCGCTCATAGTAGATACAGAGAGAAGGAGTGGGGACTACAGTTCTTGCTCCCTCCTCTGCCCTGTGTTCCTAATTTTTATATGCCTTGTGTGCAAAACCATCATGCATGCCAGCTTGGGAAGCTGGCATCCCTCCTATTAAGACCAAACTCCCTCTGTATTGCAGTATAAATAGTGTTTGCTTCCAATTTCAGAGCAGTACCCAGTGTTGCATGCCTACTGTAGCTCACTGGGAAGCAATAGCTGCATTAAAGGGTCTACCATCTATAGAAGGATCTTGTGTTTGGGGCTTTGAACTCGGTGGATAACTGAGCACACGTCTGGGTATAGGCCTTTAAGCTTGTGTGATATTAGGTTACTGAGATATTTCATTTCTGGAGTGGCTCAGTGTAAGAAGGTCCTATATCACTGGTATGTACAGGAGAAAGCAAAACAAATGCCATTCTTTATAGTACTCCAAATACAAAGCTGGGAGCACACCCAACTTTGGTAATCCTATGTTATCTGTAAGCCGCTGAAAGCAGAGGGGGAAATTGCACCAGGTGGGTCAGATAAGTTTTGAAATGTGATTTAGCTTGCTTTGGATTTCATAACAGCGCCTTGGTCTGCTTTGTAAATGTACCTGGCTGGGCAAAACGAGAGAACGTTCGGTCAGAGGCCACAGAGGGAAGCTGTTGAGGGAAGCTGAAGAGAATGGACCATTTTTGATTACAGAAGAGGTGACTTCAACAAAGCCACTGCAGTCTCTACAGTCTTTGCTGACAGTGTGTGAAGTTTTGCCATGACTTAGTTATCCTGGTCTCGAAAAATGTCCCCTTAAATTTCCCTGATGGAAAGCAGTTGCTGTTTTCCTCAGGCTCACTAGAACTGTTATATTCCCAAATCAATATGCTGGGCTGTCTGCTCCAGTCCTACTCTTGGGAAAAAACCTTTCCTATCTCTTATACTCTCTGGCACATATGTCTAGCTACAAGGAAGCCTCTTTCATTTTCTGAGTGTCGATGATCTGCTTCTGCACCATCAGCAACTGTTTAGCTTCAGAGCTTAACACCAGAGCAAGTGTTGCAGTGAGGGATGCTGGGTTTAAGGGGTTACACTGTGTTGCTACAGATCATGTCACCACAAGTGGGTAAACAGTCCAAAAATAAAGCCAGTAAATGATACAGAAAGGAATCCAGTTATATCTTTGTATCTCATGAAGTTTCACTCCTCCTTCTGGTTTTATTAGCAGAGGTATGGGGGACCTGTACATCTCCATCTGAGAAGAGGTGAATCAATGGCCATCTGGGTGGACACATATTTTGCTACAGGGATTAGGTGGGAAGGGGTTTAGGATCTCATTAGAGGAAATCCTGGTTCTATCATGTCTAGAAAACAGCTGCTGATTGAAGATTTGTTACTAGTATCCTGCTCAGGGGTTCTTTATTTAGGTACTCAGCCCAAAGAGCTGCTGTCCCAAGGTCTTGTTTAACAGAGTGGATTGCTTAATATTGCTGTGAGCCAAAGGTGTAGGTGGGTGGACTCTCTTTTGAACCCTGAACTTTCCCTGTGTGGTAGTGACAGACAAGTAAGAGTGGGAGAAAGGTGAGGTTCTGCCAACACAGTCTTTGGGGTCAACACTGCTCTGTCCCCAGTGCTCTGCATGACCTTGTTTTGTGTCTGCAGAATACTGGCTACAAGAGCCTGTCCTCTTCAGGTTCAATGTGAGATTCGTAACTAATCAATACTGTTGTCTTCTGTTATTTTTGGGGTTGTTCTTGACAGCTTACTGCTCCTTTCCATGGGGTAGCTAAGATGTGGCTGGATGATTGTGTTGGAACTTGACCTTCATTCTCCTTCCAGTCACCTAGTGCAGCTCAAGTCAGGAACAGACAGTTGGGAAAGAATGCTGCATGCCTTTGGGTTTCGTACACCTATATCCACTGGGCATTTTCTTACCATGGGAATGTTTGGGGAGATTTTTGGGGGGCGTGTGTTTATTTCTTTCTCCCTAACTCTGGTGGTGTCCTCTATCCAGCATGCTCAGCACCTATATGGTTGTTAATTTATCTGGAAGTGAGTTATGGCTGCCAGGATTGCTGAGTTTATGCTCAGATTATGGGCCAGTCAACTTTTCTGGATTTCAAGTTGGAACGGAGAACCTTTCTCTTAGGTTCATCTATAGCAAATGTTTTACCTCTGTCCAATTTTGGTCTTGAAAAAAAGAGGTTTTTTTGGACAGTAGCCATCAGTTTGATACAATGGGAGTTACTACGACTCCCTTTATAGCCATAACCTTGTGCTGTAAGAAATCTGCTTGTCTCATGTCCCCTGTAGGTATGATTGTGATGTAGTTTTTTATACCATACTTACTGGATCTGGGATGCGTGTGCTGAGGGGCATGGCTGCCCAGTGTGGATGTGCAAACATGATGATGTCTGGAAAATTTCAGTTAGTATTTAATGAACTTCTTCATATACTCAATATGAGGACATTGCAGAGAAAGTGAGCCGAGGCAAGTAGAGTTAGTAACTTTGGGCATTGAACTCAGGCACACTTGAACTCAGTATTTAGAGAAAAGCACGTGACTTCCCTAAAGTCATTTCCACAAGCTGGTATTGTAAGATGGCCTTGCAAAGGGCAAAGATACTCCCAGTGAAAGAGTTAAAATTAATTACCAAAATCCTTTAGTATGTACAAGTTGTGAGTATTCTTTTTCTGAAAACACCGGCGTTTCTGCCACTTCACTAAAGGTCTCTTTTGTGCATTAGATAAAGATGCATAAGAAAAACAAAGCATGCTGCATCTGGGAATTAAAAGAAGAGGATTTTCTTTGTTGCAAGTAACCTACACCGTTAATTTTAAAAGTGAAATACAATATTTTCCTAAAAACTTAGTATGCAGCTCATGCATCTCTGTGGAATGTCCCTAACTATTCACTGACTCACTCCCTATTCATTTATAGCTAATATATGGCACTTTTATTGTGGTTTCTAGAGTACGGAGGTTATGTGAGTCAGATGCAATTTAGAATGGAGATTATCTTTAAATAATCAAAAAACATACTTTGCCAAAAATGCTGAAAAAAAAAAAGAAAAGAAAGCATTCAGTGTTCTCAAAATATGAAGTGCTTTCCAAAAAGACTTTTCTTTTTCCTTTTTTTTTTTTCAATAAATGAGGGGGAAGAAATGTTATGTAAACCTCAGTGTTCAGCAGACATCTGTTTATTTCCTTCAAGGAGACAAGGGGGGTTTCGGAGTTTTCAGAGCTCATGAGAAAGGCACATCCTTGAGTGCTTGCACCAAGGCCGTGATGGAAGTGTTTTCCCTTGAAAATTCTCAGCAAGAAGACATGAGGTTAGAGGTGACATCGATGAGAACTTTTGTGAAGGTTTTAATCAAGGACGTTTTGGAGCATGTGGGTGTTTGCATCTCCCCCTCAAAAAGGGGGAAAGAAAAATGAAATCAACAACCAAATACCTCCATGCCTACCGTTTCTGTAGTTTTGAATTCTTCCTTTTTAAGCTGATTCTGGCTCTCATCAAGTTTTTCATTTAGGATGCAGTGTTAGGAAAGGCAATTGTTAGGGGTTTTGCCATGACTTTAAAGTTCCTTTGTTGTGACAGCTGCTAGGCTGGCATTTCCTGGACATCAGTGGGATATGATGATAGCCTGCCTGTTTCCCTTCTTTCTGATGGATTTTCTCATCCAGGATAGTGGTAGGACAGCAAACTGTCAGACTCAGATTCCTGTATTAAAAAAGGCAGAAGTTGGATCATAGCAGAGGAGATTTGAGAGAAATAGAGATCCAAAGCATTTCAGCTTTTTTGTTACATAGCAACGTGATCCGCAGACAGAGTCACTAAGATCTCAAAGTTAGGAACAAGTATTCAGCCTTCTTCTCTCTCTTCCCCTCCTCCCTCCTCCTTTACTTTCTTTTTTAGCAGTTTGGTGCAGCAACAAGTGTTGCTGGCCTCTGTCAACCTGATCCCAGACTAGGTAGAGGCCACATTATAATAAATGTCTATTTTTGCTATCAAAAGATAACATACTGTTGGCTTAAAATCCTGAACAACCTTGTACAGCAGCATTTTCAACAATGTATTAAGCCTCATATTTTTCAGTTACAACAGGGCTTTTTTTCTTTCCTCTGCTGATCTTTTTCTAATAACCAAAGAAGCAAATATGTCTTGGTGTTGAGCTTTAATCTGGTGCTCTGTGTACTCTGATGACCTCCTAATCACACTCTCCATGACATGTCAATCTATTGCTATGGAAAGCGGGTGATTTGGGCTGTTGTGAAAGCATTGATGTGATCATATATCCTGTGCACTTAGGACAGAGGAGTTCAAAGAAACGCATTAGCCAAAGGAATGAAATGTTGTGGGGACCCATAATTCAGCTTTCCAGTGTCTCTTTCCCTAGTTCATGAGTGGTTCTTTAGCTCTGTTGTGACTTTAAATGTGAGCACCAGGTGTGAAGGTTTCTGCTTATTTTTGTTTAAGCAAAAACAAACACAAAAGATTTCAGAGCTGATGCAGCTGATGAAATGTAAAGATGTGAGATGTGTTTAGTAAATAGTCGAGGTGCATATGTCTAAACAAGGAAGGGGATTGTAGAATGCGGTTTTAGTTTATAATGCTCTCCTTTCATTAGTGTATAACCATCTGCCTCTCTGGCATGTTCCTTAAAATCTGGTGATCTTACACTTCAGTCTACAACCTTCAGCGTTACAATGGTGTTTCTTCTGAGCGAGAGGAATCATTGCGATCATAAGGTAAATGCTGTCAACATCTGCAGTTTATTCTTCATAAAACCAAAATGACAGTACTGACCTTTATTGTCAAATGAAGACCAGTCTAGTATGCAATTTGAGAGGCATGATGTGAATGCAAATTTGGGGGCAAGGGTCTACTCCTCTTGGCACTGATGGGACTTCCTCTATGGTCTTAGATGCATTACCCAGTTACTCTGCCTGGAATTTCCCATCTGTAATGTGTAGATAATGATACTCGCTTCCCTGGTAAAGATCATGACAGTTAGTTAATGTTTGTAAAGATCTGTGAAAATGCAAAGTGTTGTAAAAAAGAAGATAATTTAAAACCCAATAGAATAAATACATTAAAAACTCTGTGTCAGCTTTACATTGAAGACTAAGTGAACACTTTCACCTTCATAATCCAACACCTTTTAAGCTGTTGTCCAGTGAATCAGGCCTAGATTCAAGATGTTGTGGAATTGTCCTTGTTTGAGGAAGGCATGGTCCAACATTTTAAACACTTCTCTAGTTTTCCCTGAGGAACAGCATCGTCATTTAACATTTATTATGGAACGTTTCTTCTGAAAGCTTTTTCTGAGGCTTTTCTTTGGCCATTCCATTTCAGCAAATGACTAAGAGATCTAGATTTTGGGGTCTGCATCTCCATCCACCCTTGACTTGAAACAAATCTTGACATGTCCCCTTGGATCTGCCCAATGCTCTACAGAACACTGTGGTGAAGAAAGCAGAAATCTAGTCCATCAGTATAGGCTTGAGGCCTTAAAATTGCTGTTCCACTTTTCTCATCTGTAAATTCCTTACAAGATGAAACCAGATTCCTACCCTGATATGTACTTGTAAAAGATGCAAACATAGAGCATTTTAATCATTGGCAGGCCTCAGTGAATATATGATGGTGGTTTAAGAGTGTGAATGTTTCTTTTTGATGCATGGTCATGGACAAAGGGTTGAAAGATCAGGAAGGCCAAACTCAGGTTAGTGATTCTCTTGGTTTGGTGAGTGGTGGGGGCTTATTTTGTTTCTGAAAACTTGAGGTTTCTTGCATAGGCTGTTCTTGAGTTGTGGTGTAGATGCTTTGAGGGTATAAACCACAGAGGAAGTTGGGATAAAATAGCTACTTAAAAAGAGATTAAGGGATTTACTTCAGTTCCTCTCTGGACTGTGATTTAAAGGGAGAAGAGCCTAATTTTTCATATTGCAGCTACTTTTATTAGCTACAGGTTTTAACTTCTTGGAGAGATTGTCACACCTTTCTATGAGCCAATTTGGGGAGTTAATCCCGACCAGTGAACAGAACTGTGTGTTGCACTAGATTTCTTGGTAATTGTAAAAGCTTTTCAGTGTCTAATCTCTCCAGTGTAATTCCCTAGACTTTTGCCGCAGATGGTATTGATCAGAAAGAATAATAGATAAGTATACTTAAACTCCATTTTCCAGAGGTAAAAAAACCCCATAAATTTAAAGTTGGAGTGTGGAGGGAAGAAGATATTGCATAAACCAGAATTGAAAGCAGAACGATGACTCCAGGTAAAAAGACTCATGATACTTTGTGGTTAGTTAATATTTTTTTCCCCTGTAGAGTTATATTTGGGACAGGAGCTGAGCTTTGTCTTCCAGCTTTCTTTGCCAGTGATGATCAGTGGGGATGCAGCCTTGTCAATCTTTGAGTGTGCTGGTTTGCAACCACAGTATTTAATAGAGTATTTTTGTGGAAGTTCTTGCTGATCTTTACTGGAAGCTGATTTCTGTGTGACAGATAAATTGAGGATGGCATGACACTGGGAAGTGAAGATGGAAAGCTCAGTACTCTTAGTGCTTTCAGTAATTGGAGTTTTTTTACACTAGTCCCAGAAGAGCAAAATTACATGCCAGGTTGTAGGTGTTTGCACTTGAAAGGGTTTTCTCAGTTGGTTCTTACTTATATCTGCCTATCCTGTATGAAAAACACTTTGAACCTCCTTCAGTTTTCTCTCACAAAAGCTCGACTCTGGAATTGTTCTCCATTTGTACACATTTATTTTGTCTTTTTCAAATGTCAGCTCAGCATTTCAATAATAGATTCAGTCATGCCTGAAGATCTTACAATCCATTTTCAGTAATGGATCATCCAGTCAGGGGATAATGCCCTCTTCGTTTTTTTGGAGGCTCGACTTATCTTAGGATCAGGAATACCCAAGGTCACTTCTGAAAATGATTTGTAGATGCCAGAGTTATTTTAGTCAAAGCTTGTGAATCATGTACTATGGCTGATTTGTTCTCCTAAGTGGAAGAGGACCACAAGATGGGTTTGACAATTTGACTGCTGATCCTCTATGCAGTTCACGTGATAAGCTCTCTCTGAGGCTCCATTTTGCCTTTTCTCCAGTAATTCTGTTCAAGACAAGTCTGCTGTAGAGATATTGAGCAGTGAGGATATAAGCTCTGCCACACAGGCTTAGGAGTTTGGATTGCTCTCAGGTTTAAAACTATTTGATGTCAGTGTCGAGATGGTGTGTGACAAGGAACCAACTGCCTGAGGCAAAAGAGGGAGGCAGTATAGTGTTTTCAGTAGTTTCAGTTAAGAATGGGGTAGACTGGGTTGATGACACTAAAGATCCTGCTGAAGTTAAACAGTAGTTCTTTTCTGTGCCACAGGTGAATTGAGAATTGGCTCTGTCATGCACTGTTTGTAGGTGTGTTTTTTCATCAAGGCAGTTCAGCAGTGGATCTCATTGACTTGAAAGAAGCCTTTTGAAGGATGCCTCTGACCACATTCACTTTGATGTTAGTGAGGCATTCTGCTACCATTTGGGGATTCTCAACTGAAGTTAAATAAAGACTTGAGGACTTCTCTGCTATAAAGGGTATACTGTGCTAGTGAGTTTGTGGGCAAATGGAATCTGTGCTTTCCTCTGTGGGTTCTCTGCTTCCAACATTAGTCAGGACAAAGTAGATGGACAAATAATCAGATGTTTGCTGTCAGCCTGCCTCCATTGTCTGCAGTGATTTATGCTTGCTGAGAATGTGCCTGGTAATGCTGAATCAAAACGTGAGGTTTCTTTGCTGGCCCTTGCCCATCACTTCTGTATTTAGGTATTTGGGTAACTCCTTGTCTTGCCCATGAAAGGGAAAAGAGAATTTGATTGAATCTGTGAGCATAGGTGCTTTCTTTCCTCTTTAACATAATTCTGTTTCTTAGACTAGAGTTGAACCCACTAAGTGGGTTCCTGAGGAAGGCATTCAGTGGTAAAAATGTTTGCTTTTTTTTTTTTTTTCTTGGAAAATGTTTAATAAACATGGACAAAAATCCATCCCAATCCAGCCTCCAGTGGTTTCTGTCGTGTAACTTTTTCTTATTTCTTAAATTTCATTGTAGTTGCTTTAACCAAACCCAGCCAGTTTTAAGTCTACATTAAGCCCACATTAAGGTCTAACTTCATTATTTTTGGTCTAGAGTTTGGAAATAGGAATGTCTGATGCCCAGAGAAATATATATTTGACTTTTTTTTCCCCCCTATGTAAATTAAACCAAACTTGATGGATTAGGTTGGGTTTCTTTAAGGTATTATTTATGGGATGTTAGTGGGGTTGAGAAACAAGTGAAAAGAACAAAAGCTTTTAATGCAGGCTGGTAGAGTGTATTCCAGAGGGCTTGAAGTACAATTTGAAACTTCTGGAAGGTTTAGGTTGAATATTAGAGCTCAAAAATACAAATAAGAAAATAAATGTAGAAGTATTTCAGCTTAAATCTTTTCAATCTCATTCTCTCCATTTTGCCTTCCAGCATCCTGTGTTTTCTCTTTGCATTCTGTTCCCTAGAAGCCTTTTCTATTTTCAGAAACCATTTAAACGCTTATTTTATGAGTAGCATAATATTCAAAGTTCTCATAACTTTTGGGGCACTGAAACTGTTGGTATGCCCTTCACTGCCATTCCCTGGAAGTCTGGAAGAGAGGCACAGATGAGAAAAATAACTGCATGTATCCTGTAGCTTCTGTCCAATATGCTGTGTATTTTATCCAAACCCACCCTTGGCTTTCTGCACAGAAAACTGTACCAGCTAGGCTTAGAAAATAATAGCTTAGTCTTCAGTAACAGGGAATGATACCTCTCTTACCCTCACAGCTACTAACAGAACTTTTAACTTGGTTGCTTGTGCAGCAGGGATGGAGAGGCAGAGCTATTGCTTTCAATTCTTAGCTGAGGAACTGGAGCATGGATAGGTTGCCACTTGCCAGTAGGAACAGCATATGTGCAGAGCCTCTGAGTGAACTTGATGCTCCAAAGCTTATGGCTCGTACCCTGAAGTACTGATCATTGTTCTTTTATAATAATTATTACATACAATGTGTGGCAAACTGTTGTGGAGAAATCTATCACAGCCACTTAGGAAATGTTTTATACTGTTCTCTCACTTCTAGACGAGAAAGAACAACATCCTAACTCTTGTCTGCATTGAAGTGAGGTTTCATGTTTGAGACATTAAACACAACTTGTTGGTATAGCGAAACTTCAGAAAAGTTCTAATCTCTACAAAGTTTTGAACGTCAGTGGCCTGTTTGGTACCATTACAGAACCCCTTTCAACCATACACCTTCTTGAGTGAAAATACACCATGAACTAACTGTAAAAGGGAACAGACCAAGATTGGGAACAGTCATTTTGTGCCCAGGCAACACCCAGAGGGTGATGCGCAGGTACAGTCAGGTGCTGTTCTTGGAAGCACCTTTTGGCTGTGAAGAAGGGGGAAATGGGAAACTGAAAATTATCTTCTTACCTTTTATGAAATAAAAATACTGCAAATCAGAAAGACATTGCCAGCTGTGAGTGCAAAAGTCCTGTCAGGATGCAGATTCCATGTCTCATAGCCGTTACCCAGACACACTCCGAGGAGTGAGACAAAATGGGAATATAAAATGTGAGCTCTTGATTTTCTTTACCTTCCCTTTGTATCCCCGGGCTTTTATTTTCAAGAAGCCGAAAAGGAATTGGCTTTTCAACTCTAGTGTTTGAAGGCTAAATCAGAGGACTTGATCTCTGATTTGCTCCACTATATCCCTCTGAAATGAATGCATGTGGAAAACATTTGATCTTGTGGAAACCTACCTGGCAGCCGTTGTGAGTTGGTGAAGGGTTCTGTCAGCACAGAATTAAGAATTTTAGAATTACATTTAGTAGCATTGGGCCCCATATAAACCTTCATGGTACTTCTGAGATGCCTGACATTTCTCATGATGTTTTGTTATGGCAGCTTTCATGTCCTCTCTGCTTAAACCGCCCCATGTTTACAGACGTGCTAGAGAAAGCTGGGCCAAGCCTGGGGGTTCCTGGTGGTCTGTTTGGACTTCTTCTGCATTTAGAGTCCTTTTCCTGCTTTAAAGAAAACGATACTTCCCTTAAAACTTCCTCAGTGTTCCAGTGAAACTTGGTAGCAAGAAAAAGGACTTGCCAGCAAGTGTTGAAGAGAAAGTGATCACCTCAGAGGGACTGATACTTAACCATTATGTATGTTAATATTGACATCGGTGGAGTTAGCATTTAGTTTCAGTGGTTTTAAGGGCTCTTACCAGATCTGTGTATTTTCTACATATGGTAGACTTTCAGTAGAAACAGTTTGCCTCCCTGTCATAGCTATTTTACGTCATACGCCAATGTCTAACGCAGCAATAGGAGAAAGAAAAAGTAATAAGAAAAGTGGTAAAATATAGATTGTGGAGGGAAGAAATAAAGACATGCTTGTAAAACTCTGAACATTCAAAGAGCATCTCAGGAGAAGCTAAACCCCAGATCTCTGCCTAGCTAATTTTATAAAGAAGGAGTGGGTTTCACATGAGTGGTACATCAAGTGGATATTGGGAGGTATGCACATTATCTTGTAATGCTGGAGGAGCATGTATTATATATATATAGAGAGAGAGAGAGAGGGAGAGTGCATGTTTTACATGTGCCAGTGTTTTTGTCTTAGGTATTGAGTTTGTATTGCCTGACCCACACTGTTTAAAAAACGGTATCTCTCTGAGTTTTTTCCCTTAGAAACAAAGTGGCATTTTTTAATGGCATGTAGGACAGGACAATGGCTTTAACCTGTCAGAGGGGAGATTGAGATTAGATATTGGGAAAAAAATCTATAGCATGAGGGTGCTGAGGTGCTGGCACGGGGTGCTCAGAGAAGCTGTGGCTGCTCCATCCCTGGCAGTGTTCAAGGCCAGGTTGGATAGGGCTTGGAGCAACCTGGTCTTGTGGGAGGGTGTCCCTGCCTGTGGCAGGGGGTTGGAACTGGATGAGCTTTAAGGTCCCTTCCAACCCACTTTGGTTTGGAATTGAGATGCTGTACTGTTTTCTTATAAATTGGAGCCTGTGGTGCTCATTCTAGCTCCTTCACTCTCTGTGAAAATCTGGACTGCCCTTTCTAACACTGGCATTTGGGAGTGGGTAAGTGGGAAGAAGACCGTTCAGCAAAGAGCTCCTGAAACACTGTCCAGCCTCTGAGAATGAGATACTGACTGCCTGTGTGACACATCCAGTGCACCATCTAAAATAAAGGGAAGGCCAGTCAGTGGTCCTGTTCTGTCACAGTCAGTAACAGAATAGCCATTGTCTACACTAGGACCCAGAGCCCAGCCCAGCCTGTGGTATCAGAGGATCCCTTCCCGGAATTGAGTGCTACCAGGAGGAGATCCCATCCGACCCTTGGCTCTGCAGTGCAGTCCTCCTGACAAGCTTTCTGCACCTATCTTCATCTCCCTCTGCTCATCTCACCACCACCCCAAAAGCAAGAACTTTGCTTTGTTAGTATTATTGAGTTTGTAGTTTATTATCATGTAGATCTTTCTTGTGTGAAGGCCTGTTATTCATTCTGTGTGGAGGTGTTTGGCTTCAGTCACATTTATCTGTCTGTGTCCGTGTTTCAAGGATTTCCATGGTATTGACATTTCCATTATAGGAATTTGAAGAATGTTCAATTATATACAGACCATGAGACATATTTACTTCTTTCTTTTTTCTTGTTCTTATGTCTGCCAACTGTTCCTTGCCAAACTTTAAAATGGGCTGCTGTGACTCTAAGATATATATTTGGGGTTTTTTTAAACATATCTACTATATTGTAACATATACACATAGTACATATGTGTCAGCTCATGCTGCAGCACTGGAAGACAGCACCAGATTTGATGTGGAGGATTACTGTGGGCCTGTTTCTAATTCTATAATGTTTTTTGTTAATAATAGTACCTTTTTAAAATGCCTAATAAAATAGTGTAGCATTAATTTAAATAGAAATTTCAGTCGGTTTAGATATCCCCCCCATTATAACAGGTCAGGCTTTTAGCAGATGTCTCAATAACTTTGCTATTAGGAATATTTCATGAATTAAAATCAGGCCTCTTTGTCTCTGTCACTCATTGAAATGACCTACATATTTGGCAGATGGAGAGGACTTGCTGGTGCATTAGTACTGATGGGTAGGTTTTTTTTTCAGTTGTGTATTTTTGGAGAAGAGAGAAAGATTTAACATAAGTTAACATTGTTTATTTTTTATTAATACCATACTTCAGTTGCCCTTTACAGTAAAATCGTATTAGGCACATCTTGCCTTTTAAGCATAGAAAACATCTAGGACATTTCTCTTGGGCAAAAGACTTCTGTCTTAATGTAAAGCTTTCAGTGAAGCAGTGGACAACTTTTTTGCAAGCGCGTGAACTAATGGAGCTGGAGCAGAAGGTGCAGTAACTCAATTGCTGCAGAGGTTCTAGCTGAAATCTCCTCTGGAGACCTGAGCACTTCCAAGGCTTTTGGGGCTGTTGTTTTTTATGCTTAAGTATCTTCATTCCTGACATAGTCTTACTCAAAACAGCTCGCTGGCATGTTGTTATGCCTGCACGTGTCTGTATTCTTTGAAGAATCAAAAAGAACCTCTCGAGTTGAAGATTTCATTGACTCTTATGATGACAGCAGGGCCTGAATCCTGCTGCAAAGAGCAAACCATAGAGAGAGATTTAGTTGTAGATGCAGTCTTTTTATCTACTGCAAAATCACTCTCTGGCGTCCTGTTCATGAGTGCAGGTAGAGATGATTTCTTATTATTTTTGTGGGGAGTTTGATTGGAATGTAACTAATTACACAAACAAGTAGAAAAGCTCCACACGTAAATGTGCTGCCTGAGCAAGCAATATATCCCACAGTCATTAATCAAGAGATAAAAAACACAGTGGGATCCACTGAAGTTACTTAAGGGATACATTTGACCGCTATCATTGTTTTTCCTCCGTCTGTACTAAAGACCTAAGTCAAGGGAAGATTCTGACTTTCTGCAATTTCCATTGACATCACAGAAAGCTGCAAACTCTTAGCATTTCTTCAACTGAGACTATTTGAATTCAAGTATATCAATACTGTCTGATCAGATTCAGTGACAGTAGTTCACCACATTCACAGAATGTCAAAGTTGGTAGTTACAGCCACAATGATGGTATTTTATTCTTGAGGATTCTCCCTGTTGCCAGGAAGTTTAACTTTTTCCTGCCGAATGAGAAGAGCCTATAGGTCAGTTGGCAGCCAGGAGTGCTTTCCCTGTCACCTCTCAAACTGTAAAGATGTTCCAAGGATTGAAGAGCCAAATGTTATGTTATCATAAAGTTATCATAAGATAATACTGTTCCTCCTGACCTGCACTCTTGAGGACTCTGAGTGGAGATATAAGTGGAGTGGGTTTTGGTGGTGGAGATGATGATGATGGTAACAATAATGACCACAGTTTTCAGCTCTTGACTGAACTAATTATTTAGGATAATATGAATGTTGGGTCTTGGTTTCCCTTCCTGGAATGTTAGGTCTTTTTCATACCTAATTCAAGCAGAACCTGGAGTCTTTCTGGATTGATGACCTAGTTAATTTCAGCTCCACACTTCCCGTTTTAAGGAGCTTCCAGGGGTATAGGAGCTGTCATCATTCCACTTGGCCAGCTCTGTTACATGTTTTGCGCCTGTGTTCTATCAGAGGAAAAGAAAGCAGGCAACTTTTCAAAGGGAAACAACAGTTCTTGAGGTAAAACCAGGAAATCATTTGACTAACCATCATCTTACTGGATATCAGTGTTGTCTCTTAAACGGAAAATACCACTGGATGTTTATTGTATAAGTATCTAAGTAAAACAAAATAAATCAAAAGCTGTGATGCCCTTTTAGCGTTATCTTTTAACTCTTTTTCTTCTTGCACAAAGAGTGACTGTAAGGAATGAGAAACACACTTAGGCAGAGAGAACAGGGGAAAGGATGTGGTACAACCTGCACCCATTAACACTGTCAGTTAGCACCATTTATCTTGAAATTTGGCCAGCTTGGAACACAAAGTATGGATGTCAGGGTTTGGGCGAGACAGAAACATAGAAAATGATGGTATTTGTGGAGACATCAATGTAGGGGAGAGAGCAAAGGCGCACTGTGATTCTAAAAAGAGCTGCCTTTTGTGTGTGTGTGAAAATTTGATTATAAGATGGTTCTTTCAACATAAACACAATTCTCTAAGGACTTATTAATGCTTCAGTAGCATAGTGGAAAGACTTTAGTGCAGTCCGCTTTAATAGCTTTCTGGCTTGAACCCCAATACATAATGTTCTAGTAATAGTTTATGGGTGACTGCAATAAATTGGTAGCAAGTGTTTTCCATTTTTTTGGCTCTTCTTATCAGATCTGCTGGTGGAACATTTTGTTCTGAGAATATTGCAAAGGCAATTGATCTGCTTTGGATGTGTGCTCAAGACTTTTGTGTCTTTTAAAATATATGTATATAGGAGCTCTTTTGCCATGTTCTGAGATGTGCAGTGTAAAGCTGGGGGCCAGTAAAATGTTATGGGGGATCTGAGCAGTTGGTTAGACCCAGCAGGACTCCACCTCCACTAACTGATGGTCTGTGAATACTGCCAAAAAGGCTTTCCTTCACCCTGCCACTTCCCTTCCCAATACTTTAATTGTTCTAGTCTTTTCATGCAGCAGTGGGAAATTCGTTCCTGTCCGTGCAGCTATAAAGGTCTTTCACACAGGTTCTTTACTTTTGGAAATAGAAAGAAACATGGAATATTTTGCATTTGGTGGTGAGGGAAAGAGCCAGTTTTGATTAGAGATGGGCCTGACACGGTCACCTTTGATTTCTATTGGATTTGGAGCTGAACTTAACTATAATTACAGAGTGAAATTCCATGGCCTCTATTATGCAGGAGCTGTCCCTCTTGGTCTTCAAATCAATTAATTCACAGCTCCAGATCATCTCTATAGCCAGCCTAATTGAAACAGTCTGCTTTCATCTCCACTGCCACAACTACAAGAAGAGTTTGGAAGCTGAACCCAGATTGGAAATGTCTATCTGCTTTCTGTGTGTGTAAGAAACCGAACAGAAACCATCAATCTGATTGCCTCTGAGTTTTAATCCTCTGGATATGATAAATATTAAGTCAGAGGTACTGAGTATCGGAGAGTAAGCCAACTTTGTCCATTATCCAGTGGATTGTGCCACTGAACATCCTGTGCTTGTTCCTGGCTCCATTTTGTTTCTTTAAACATTCTGGCTTTTTGCACAATCATCCATCATAGCTTGTAGATTAGACACAAAATGAAAATCGGTACAATTCTGAAAGATAACATTAAACACATGTAAAAATTAAAGGACAGCGAGTACCTCCTTCATTCCTTTAATCTTCTGCATGTACTGGAACATTTGTTTTATATAAAGGTTATATTACAAAAATACTGGACTTGAGGCAAAAATCAAATCTTTAAGAATGTAAACTAAAGTCTGGAGATCTCTAAAGCACAGAGTGAATAGATATTGGGGAAATATTTGAAGTAACAGAATGTGGACTTTGCCCAGTTAATGTTAGAAGTATCCCAAATGACAGCAGGGGAGTCAGTTTGGTTGTCATACAGAGCTACAGAGAGAGTTGGAGATGAACAGAAAGTACTGAAAATCTGGCCCTGAGACAATAAATGGAAGTGCTAAGTGGATAAGAGTGAACATTGATGAAGGAAGTTAGAAACAGAGAAGTGCAGAATAAGGGTTGCCATACCAGAACCACTTCTAATGGTGTTTATGCTGTCAGATGCAAAATAAGTGTGGATATTTCTTCTCTGGTGTATACTAGCCATATTATAAAAGCATATTATGGACTCATAGAAGGAGAAGAGCATCTGAATAAACGGGTATGCAAGTCGGATTCTGACTATGGAGATTCAGTGCTTCATTTAGGCAGTTCCCATCTGACGGCTCTGCTCTGCTTTCATTGCCTGTGGTGAGCAGGGATCTTTTTTTCTTGCTGTTTCTTTCTTTAATAAAGTTACTAAGAGAATACTATCAACTGCTTGGGAGTGCCGCCCTAAGCAGTTTGGTTTTCTTACTTTCCAATGGGAAAAAAACCCAACCCATGTTCAGATGCAATTCTGAAAGTCTTCTGTGCGTTGCATTCATGTAGAAGCCACAGTTTCATCCTGTGTAACAGAGGACAGTTTTCAAGCACTGCTGCTAGTGGTGCACTAAGCTGGCCGTTTCTCTCCACAGTCAGAAATCTGTCCCATTTCCTGCTGAGGATTCTGGGCAGGGTTGTCCAGTTGGTTATTTCCTGCAGTAAACATCACAATAATTAGAGTCATTGTTCCAGAGCGCTGAACTTTCAGTATCTTTTATTACTGAAATCTCAGAAATCGTACAAGAAGCCACTACAGTCAGGTGTGCCTATCGTTATTAATTTCAACTGTGCTAAGGCAAATATAGAATGTGAAAAGTGATAAACTAAATGGTCCTGTATTTGTAGCTGTTTATATTACTAACATGCCCTTAAAACGTATGTGCAAGAACAAGCATGCAGCTCAAGACCAAAGAGGGTAATCCAAGAAGAACACTTAAAATCCCATTTCCAAAAAAAACCCTCAACATTGCTTTTTTTGTGCTTCTCGTATTTATGAAATAGTTTGTTTATTTTTGTTAAGGAGCAGGTTTGTACATCTGTGTTTAGAAAACTCCTCACATTATAATCAGTAAGGTCTAGTGTAATAGATAACATTGAAATGAACATAATATTTAAATTGGCAAAATTCAGAAACGTGGTGATGTTGAGAATGCAGAATGAGGAGCTCTGCAAGAAGGCTCAGGGAGATTCCATTCAGATTATCTGCCCTAGCTTATAGAGGGCCAATACTTTTTTAGATTTCTGGGTTTTGATAGGTCAGAAGTAGAGAATTTGAGGGAGAATGTGCTGTTCTACTTAAAATTAGTGCAAGTGGGAAGAGACAATTTTTGAGGTATGTTCCTTTTGCATTTACTGTATCTCTGCAGTGTATAAAGTGGTCTACTTACAGTGCCGTGATGTGTTTGGAATAAACAGTGGAGTGCTATATTTCACTGTAAAGTCTGTCTATAGAAAGTGCTGGCTCTCAGATCAGCTGTTTACATTTTTCTGAAGAAGCTCCCATCTGTTACATCAAACTTGTTAATATAGGTCTACAGCATACAATAACATTAATGCTATAAGTATCCAAATGGAATGTCAGAGTCCAGCCGCAGATACCAAATTCAAATGTGGCAGTGTCCTGAATCAACCTCTTTTACTAACAGGCCATTTAATAATCCATGTAAGTATCTATAGATGTCTAAGTCTCTGAAGGTCTGTGAGGGGCCAGATGTACAAATGCAGTTACAGCATCAAATCCTCACAAAAGCTTTTCCACCACACTAGCATGACCACATAAAATTTGGCCTCATTTTCTTTTGACTTCACAGCTACAGTACTGTCAAGACCTATTTAGATTGAAAATAAGCTTGGTAAGAGACGTTTCTGAGCTTCATGCTGTTCCAGTGAAGTTAAAGGCAAAGTGGTCACATACATAGAGATACACCTCATTTCCATGCATATTTTGCCCCTTGTTTAAAAGAAGCCCACCAAAACAAAAGAACCCCAACCTGTAAGCTTTGTGATTTGGGGCTTTTTTTTTTTGTTCTGGTTTGCATTGTTTACATTTAAAACTTAACTGAGTCCTTGATATTTTTGTTCATTCCTATGAGCTACGATAATATATTATTATAGTGGCCACCTGACTAGGATGAAGATGTGTGCCCCTGTTTTGATCCTTGTAACGATGGAGGGTGAAATGTAAGTTTGTTATATTACCTTTCTTGTTTCCAGTCTTTTGTATCCATGGTTTTTTAATTTACATTGCATTGTGAATGAAAACCCTTATCTTCTGTTACGTTTTTTTCCTGCCACTCAAATTTTGCATCAACACAAAAGGTTTGTTCTTCAGTTCGTGTTCAGTATTTGGTCACGTTCATTATGAGGTGTATCTAGAATACACAGATCACATACATAAAATATCATTTCTCACTGTGTTTTCCCTGAAATCTTATTGTTAAGAGCTATTTTTCAGTGGACAGAAACCCAGTCTATGCATAAAAGTGCATTCAAATGAGCTTTGCACATCTAATCATATCTATTTTTATTCCCAAATGCTCAGTGATCACCAGTAATTTCAAGTACAATGGTTATAAATCATATTACTCATAACACAATGAAACGGGCTAAATAGGTCCATGCAGAGGGTTAATAGTCCAATAATAATTAAAATAATCCTCTCCAATTCAGTAATAACTTTGGCCACCTGCCTTCATCCAACCCCCAACACCACCCTCAGTGCTCCTTAAAAAAATACTCATACTAAAGGCAATTTTATGTAACAGATTAACGTATTTGGAACAATACTCAGATTTTTGGGCAGAGGCAGTCTGAACATGTTCCGAAGTTAAGCTTTTTTTTCTCGACAGCATCCTGCTGTTAACTCTGGACTTTGTTTAACTCGTAACTGGAAAGTGCTGCCTGTGGTATCACGGGGAGGGTTATATCTGCACTGGGGGGGCTCTACTGAACAGAAATACCCAATGTTTTAAGGGGTTTACACAGATAAACTCGGTATTGTGAGCACTGAAATGTCACACTCGCTTTCAGATTCGAATGGCCACGACACCTATTTGCTAGATTCACGATAGGGGATTACGCAGATAGGGATGCGCGGGTGGATGTGCAAGAGAGATGTTAGAAATGCAGGACTTTTTCTCTTCAAAAAATGAAGTGATGTAATGTCTCTGGGTCAGAAACAGTAACGTAATCATCTAAGCACAAGACTGGAAGGTAGGAAGCCTTTTGTTTTCTTCTGTTCTTTATCTCATCCCGACTCCTTTTTCTGATAGGTTTTCCTCACTTGTGAAGCAAGAATCATGCCAGTGAGATTTGTGATGGGAAGTGTTTGGGGCAACAGTTATTATTGTCTAAGTATGATACAACCTTCTATTTATTGTCCCTGTTTTTAGGTGACCAGACCTAGAAACAAATAACTCTCTGCTCTAAATGGAATTTAACATATGAGTCCCATTTGTTGGGGTAACAGATTTCATCTTGTCCATTGGTAAAATAATTAGCCTCTGTAAAGAACCAGTAAGTAAACAGCCGAGCAATTTTTGCTGGTACATACCGTAATTCCCATTCTAAAAATTACCTAATAAAGATTGCCCTTTAAATAGAGTTATTTGGGTATATCAGGGGCTTGTTGTACTAAATAAAAAGAGGGAAAAAAAATCCCTATGTCATTTCAAAGAGACCATTTAGCCTCTGAACATATTTGCTCCACACTAAATAATAGATGTAATTCTCGTGTAAATAGAACATGGTCTATAGCCTTCTATTAGAAATTGTTTTGTTCTGAATGCTTCACCCACTCCATCCACCTGCCCCAAAACAATAAACAGATTTGGCTAGTATGAGTTGTAAGTAAATTTTAGGATTGTCATATAAATTATTAATTTAATAAAGTTGATATTTAAACAACTTTTTAATCATTAGCAAAAGTGGAAGGTTCAGAGTTAAGATATTCTTTTTTTCTCCCTATAAAAATAAACATTAACAAATCAGTCTAATTCCTATGCAGAATGTTGGTTACTTTGGTTTGGAAAGTTAACAGTCGTAGGTGGATGTGAAGGTACTAATCTTGGCAAAGTATTCAGGTTCCTTTCATGCCCTTGCAAACATTGTCCAAA
Source organism: Forpus xanthops (assembly GCA_032466535.1). NCBI lineage: Eukaryota > Metazoa > Chordata > Aves > Psittaciformes > Psittacidae > Forpus > Forpus xanthops. The sequence goes on from JASSUY010045380.1 coordinate 75,763, forward strand.
AGTGTTATTGGCAGGTTAGTATCTTCAGTAAGAATTATTAGCGTTATCATTAGTAGCATATGGATATACTCATCACTGAGCTAACTGAGAGCTTTCCACGTGTTTTCTCATCCTGTTACCTGGAGAGAGTCAAGGCCACTGTGTTTTTTTTTGACAGGCCTTCTTGAGCATGGTTCTTTTTGGAACAGGCGAGTCAAATCAGTAAATAGTGCATGTATGGAAGAAAGAGGTAAGGTTGATGATGCAAATCTATTCCAAGGAGAGGCCCTTCCACTACTAGTGCCCTGGAAGATCCTTCTGCTCTTTGATAAATCAGCTGGTCAGCTGCTCGCTGCTGCTTAGCTTCCTGGCGGTAGCATCTGTGGTTCGAGTAATGCTCTTTGGCATCGCTCCCCCTTCTCTCCCTTCTGTCCTAAAACAGTGAGAGCCAGGCTTCAGCTGCTTTGTTAAGTATCTGTTCTTCTCTGCTGGTAACAGACAACCAGTTATAATAGTGATACATATACTTGCTGGGGAACTGTTAGCATGTTACTTTTGTTCTAAACAGAGCGACTTGGTCGAAGTGGGAAGCATGAGCGTGGTAGCAGTGTTTTCTAGCTGTTGGCTCAGTGTTAACTGCTGGGCTTGTGATAAACATGTGCGATTCAGGCTAGTTTGCTACACAGTAATGCTTTGTTTTAAAGCATTACTCTTTTACACTTACCTAATAGGTGATTTTTGCCAGAATCTGAAGAAAGGGGAGAAGCTTAAAATGGCAAAATCTGATTCTTGAGGTACTGCAGCTTCCTTGTTCCCTTGGTCTTGGAGGGTGATTGAGTGGAAGTGCTGGTATTCTTTCATGTAACTCCACTAGTACCCCGTGATTTCTTTAGTGAACTTCGAAGGGTTTATTTGGCAAACACACTAAGATACATTACTTAACTTTCTATGCATAGAACGGAAGGTGTTAGTCTAAGCTATTCTTTTGTGGGAGAGACAAGCCAATGTATCTTTCATTCCCGTTGTCTGTTTTAACTGTACAAGAAGCATCACTTTAATTTTGTGTTAACCAGTTTTCAGTTTGGAAGAGCTATTTGAAATACCACTTCACAGCTACTTCAGCGCTTCAAGATCCTATCATGTAGTATAGTGCCAGATTTGTCTGATATGTGCAAATCTGCATAGAAAAATCAAGCATTTTTGGATCCCCAAAGCTGATCTCTGGGTTGAGAGAGAAAATGATAGAATCTTTCCTGATTTTTAAAAGATGTTTTAGCCACAGTCAGATTCATTTTCACTGGGTTTCAGAGGTATGTACTTTTCTGAATAGTAGGAGTTGTGATCAAAGTCTGATAGCAGACTTCTATCACCTTACTTGGAAAAGATTCATTGTGATTTGAGCTTTATTTATAATTATTATTTATATTGTGACAACACCTTTATTATCTCTGTTGGGCTCCCAGTCTGGGCTAAAAGCAGCACAAATCTCAGCTAGACCTAGCAACTTATGGCCATTTGTTCAGGCGACCAGTAGCTCAGGTCAACTATTAGACTACCTGGACGCTTGCAATACAGCTCCCAACATGCTTTCAATTCAAATACTGTATATTGATGTATCTCAACTAAGAAGCAGCAATGAGTCCTGTTTGTCTGGTTTATCAGTGCATTAATAGATCTAGCAGTGTGCTCCTACCTTTCCTGGCATGTGTGCTGACTACTCAGTGCATACAGACCCTGGCCACTCACCAGTTTGAGTGTTAAAATAGAGAACAAGGAAAGACAGAGATTTACTTTATGATACAATAGGGATATATAGCTCACTCATGTAACCATGAGGCATGTAGTCTAGGTATTCTGACTAGATGGAAGGGCAGAAGAGAGGGAGAGACTTCTCTGGTGATTGACTTAGCCATATATCTGAGAAGAGAAGGAATCACCCTCTCAGGGTGCTCACTTGATTCCAGTGGTAAAAGGAGCAGTCTAGGCAACTGTCTTTTAGATGGCCAAAGTTAGGTGAGGTGTCTTCACCTTTAATGCCTCTATGTTTTTATTTTACTGCTTGTAAAGTGTGGATGATCTAGTTCTATTTGGTTTTGCTTTAAAGCGCTTTGAGATTCTTGATGCTAGAGTTAGGCAACTACAAGTAGCATGATTGGAATTGTGACATTAACAGGGCAGATGTGATACTGGTATTTTTTGGAGTGGGCTTTATATTAATTAATAAAGAGGAAGGAAGGCTTTATTGTTAAAGCAGTGACGTGTAACCCCAGATAAAATTTCATTACTCAGTCAGAGATTTCCTGAGTAACCCCCAACCTATGTGTCCTAGCTCATCTGAAAAAGTAGCTCCTGCTCTTTCACTCTTTAGCTGGCTTGTCTGAGAAGTTCTTTCTATTGATGACTGTCTCCTACTCTGTGTTGCTGCAGTGCCCAATGCACTGATCTCACTGCGATCTCTAAAGCCTACTGCAATACTGCTTATTACCTAAAGATTTAGTTTTGTATTACACAGTATGCCTCAGAATCTTTGTTCAGTCTCATTTAACATAGGAGGGTAAAAACCTGGATAATGCCTTGATGTGTGTTAAGTTGAAGAAAAGTGGAGGTAATTTTGTACAAGTTTGAGGAAAATATATATGTAGGGCATATTAAAATTGTATCAAGTGGATCACATGTTTTGAGGGGTATCACCTCAAGAAACAGATTTTACTATGTAACGTATTTGTCCTAAAGCATTCTTACTGAAAAACTCTATTGTGTAAGAAGCAGCGAGTTAAATTCATTCTTGAACCTCATTGATTGCAGCAAAAGTTAGCTTGATCCACAGCTATCCCTTCATTGTTACTGGTTCATTTTTAGCTGAAAACGTAGAATCCCTTTTGGATTGTTTCCTTCAGATCTTAATCTGTAGAAAGTTTGTATTTGTTCTACAAAATATGAGACATTCTTGTAATGGGGCGATCTGCCTGCTTGCAGTGCAGCTCCTGAGATGGTTTTAATCCAAATGCAGTATGTTGATGTATCTCAACAAAGGTTTTTACTAAATCAACTGTCCTCAAAGCAGAATGAATGTTAGAACTAAAAATGTGCTACTGATCTATCTCAGACTTCTTCATTAGTATAATAGTTATTTTTTGTAATAATCTAAATTTCTAATTAGACCCATTCTTGGTATTTGCTTTCTGTGTACCAATTTTCACATATTAATCATTACAGAAAATAAATACCGTATCTGTAATGAATGATAGAAATGATAAGATAAAATAAAGGAAAAAGTGATGGGAAGACTGGAGATGTATTTTGGGTGTCTAATTTAGTACTATTTCAGGTTTGTACTTCGCATTCTTCTTGTATTTAGACTAGAGGAACCTAATGCAGCATGAAGGAGCTGTTTTGTGTCCAGAAGTCATTGCAAAGAGGCAACTATTGAATATTTAATGTTCCCCACTGAATGTAACTGGGGAAAGAGACATTTTCAAAGAGACTTTGTCAATTGTTTTGTTTTGTGGGTTTTTCCTAGAGGAAACGTGAACTGCGTTTATTGTGAGGCAGTTTAGGGTATGCCATGTAAGTGTTGTACATGTATCAGAATAATCTTGGAAAACTCATTGAAGCACAAGAAGAAAAAGAATGTGAAATAGGCTCAATTTTGTTTTGGTTTTCTTTCACAGTAAAAATGTTCTTGAATGTTACTTGACAAATACCAACTGAAGATGCTGAGAAAAGCTTTGGAACTGATATTTTGTCAGGGATTGTGATAAACAGTGAGGGTCCTTTGTAATAATACTGAAAATACTTCACCAGAAGAAAAAAAAAATGCTTTTGCTGTGATATATTTTTTGCAGAAAAGAAGTTTTGTATTGAAAAAAGTCTTAGCATCTGTGTAAACTACCTCATTATTAGCGGATTTATAGAAATATTGACAAATTATTCAGTAGAAGAAATGTATATATAAAAGAAAACGTGTTGTTTGCAAGCAAAATTTCTTGCCTTTTGGTGGGCTTTTCGTTCTTAACTGGGGTATCGTGAGCTTCAGAGGCAACTGGAAGCAACTTGTCCTGGGAGGCCATCATCCTTCCTTCATGTTGATATATTCACCCGGCAGATGATCTCAGAAGAACATATTTCTGTTGGATGTCAGTATTTCACTTGCTCGAGGGCTTGACTTAGGGTTAAAGAAGAAACCTTCTCCCCTCCTTGTTTCAAGGGTATGTGGTAAAGAGCCACCTGTATCTAAAGTGGCTGAAATAATTTGGAAGTTAAGAAGGATTCAAATAGACAAAATCCCTTCCTTTCCCCCTTCCAAAGTAGTGAGAATTGCACCACAACTACTTACAGGCCATTTCATATAGGCCTTTTTCCGGTAGAGGCTGAAAGATTTTCCTTTACCTGGCCTTTACAAATGGCTGCTGATGTAGGTTTGGTTCACTTTGTAAATAGGAAGAGGATGAAAAATAATGCAGTTTTCCTCATAGCTAAGGGCTAAAGTCAAAAGTCTCCTTTCTGATGACAATTTCTGAACATCAGTGAAACAAAATTGGTTATAGGTATAGCTAGGTAAGCGGGATCCCTGCTCAGAGATGCTTTCTAGCTCTTGCAGGTGTCTTGGATCTGATTTGACTGAGCAATTCTCCTTTGGTACCACCTGCTGCGCATATGAACTGGACATCCTTCCCTGGGGCTTTCAGCTAACGTTGTGTATATACATGGTAGGAAGGCTGCACAGTACATGAGTACATGGCCAGCTTACCTGCCTCATGGAAAGTGTCCTGAAAGCATAAACTCAAAGAAACATCTTACTTTGTGGTTTGGGTCTGGTAAAAAGGGTTGAGGAAGATTGACTGTGTGTTTTATTGCAGTTGTCTCCACTGTGAGACTTCAGCAATTAAGAAAGCCACCTTTTCCTTCAGCTGGATGTGTGCTGAGGCTTCCAGAGGAAGACATGAAATTGAAAGTGAGGGATGGGCATTTTCCCTAATTCCACATCTTTGCTTAACCAGTGTATTTATAAGCTAGCCTTTAACTGCTTCATCAGATACATTTTAGAGGTTTCTCTGCATGTCTTCAATTCTTCCTTATTTTCCGTAGCATTAGGTATACTTAGAAATACATCTATTACTTATACACTGTTCTGTCATGTGTCAAACAGAATTTGTAAGTCATTTGTGTGAGCAGTACACAGTAAACCATTTTCACACAGTGTACTAAATATTAAATATACAGCATAATGTGCTAATAAAATGTTGCTAATGTAAGTAGGCCACCTAAATTAGAGGCTAAGCCAGCTCTATGATTAACTGTCTCATTTCTTCAGTTGCAACTTTGGAAGGCTTCGGTAGGCAAAAAAAAGTATAGTACATAAATATTGGCAAAATTGCTAAGATCTAAACCCAAGAAAAAAAAGCAAATTATGTTGGACCATTATAGCATTCAAGAGTAGATTAATAAATATATTGTCAGGTACCACATTTGTGTGCCTTTCTAGCAATGATGAGGGAAAGGTAGTATATGAATACTTTGTTAAATATTACCATCGTGCTCTTGTGAAGACTTCTGGTTGAGTACAGAACTTTATAATAGGTTGGCATGTCTCATGTGCACAACTTCAGCATATATGCATATGTCTTTATTAATCCAAGGCTTCAAAAGCAATATGATAGAATCATTTCCAAAGAAAACATAGTTAAGAAAAATTGCCGGAGATGCACAGTGACATTTCTGCTGTGCTGCTGCTGATGATACAAGTTTTCCTGAATGGTGATGACTGTATGCTGGCTTGAGGTTACTGAGGATGAGATGGCATTGTTTTACATTACTGAATGCTGGATACTTGAGTTTAAAGGTTATGTGCTTTTACGTTAAAAAGGTGATGTGCTAACTTCAGCACTATAAAAATGTCATCGTTTTTTATTCAGCAAGGACCTTCCCTCAATTTCAGCACATCACTGGGGAAAGCTGCATCGCATCAGCACTGGGTTAGGCAGAATGATGTGTCAGAAGGAGGGAGAACATAAAGATGAATTCAGCTGGAGGTCAGGCCTAGAAGAGCATCTCGTTGGATTGTCAGGGACTGGTGCAATGACTGTTTTATTTGGAGCACAGGCAAGGTTTACTTCAGCAGGGTAGCTTTATTCAATAAGGAAAGTGGGATTGTACCTGGGGCTACTTCATCCTTCACTGCTAAATTTCTCTCTGGAGCCTTCCCCGGGTTCTCCCTCTGAATCTAGCATCTTCCTAGCAGATGTGCAGAAACAGGAGAAGGTGCCTGTGCCTCATCGGAATCTCATTTTCGCTCAGTTGCAAGTCAGAAACAGCCGGCTCATTCACTAGTGAATATGTGAATACAGGATCTTTATGCTAACCCTTTTATTTCTGTATTTAAAATTCTACCAGGGCTCAGGGAGAGGAAGGTATTTTGGGGTTAATAAGAAATGCACATTCTTCAAAACAACCCCATCTCCAAAAAATAAGTCCACAGCCTTATAAAATATCCGGTTTGTGTCCTAAAATACAGCATGTATTTCATGCTCTAAAAGTCTGAGGTTTGTAGCTGAAAATGATTAAGTAAATAATTCAGAATTTGTTGTGTTTACTTGTTAATAATTAAGCAGGTTAGTCTGTGTGTTTTTTATAGACATGGAGCTTTACTTATTTATTTTTATTTACTTGGCTCATGTTCTGATTTTTAAATTCAGAGAAGTTTCTGCCAAGGGAAAGATCATGAGAGAAAAGGCATCAAGGAGTTAAGTGTTGTACAGGAAGCAAAACCTGTAGGGACATAGTCTCTATTGAGAATGGAGAATCGTCAACTCTCGCTTGCTTTCTGCATTCCCCCAGATGAGTCCCTGGTGCTTTGAGGGACTTAAATCTTAAAGGTGGTAATGATTTTTTGGACAAAAGCAGCACCTTTAATTCATACTTTGTGATGCCACTGACCAGGCATAGGGAAGTCTGTCTTTGTTCCGAGGTGACATTTGCTTCATCCCAGTTAAAGAGAAGTTTCAGCCTTTGTTCTCTTTCAGGAATGGAACAGCTATTTGAAAGAAAAAGAACTCAGGTAACAGAGATGCAGTGTATCTGTTTTCTTGTTGTGTGAGTTACAGTCTGGGGAAAGGTTGTAAGCTCACGGCTGTAAAGTCTGAAATCTTTTTTGCCATTTGAGGAGGTACAGAGAGGCCAACTGTGTGTGAGCTGCTCTTGTAGACACGTTCAGATCCATCCATTGTGAGACTGCATCCTGCGGCTGGTGATAGTTTACTCCCAAGTAGATCAGCCAGAGCATCTCTGCTTTCCGAGGTAATGAACAGGCCAACATTTTCCCAGGTTCCCCTTGTATCTCAGTGGCTGTCTCTTGTGTAAAGAACATGGGCAAGCAGCAAAATAATTCTGTTTTCTATCCAGTAGTTTTTGGTTGCTGTTTACATAATCTAGAGTTGAAACAGAGATTTGGGTTTCGGTTTGGTTTTTCCCCTCCCCTGGCAGGCAATCTGATCCACCCCACTGCCAATCACATTCCCTCCCTGATTTAAGCGAAGTCATAGCCTAATTTTTTTCAGCATTTGAACTGCTCCTTTGGTCTTGGCAAAGTAAGATATCATTTGATATTTTCACTCACCTTTTCCAAAGGGGAATGAAAGCACAGGGTAGTGAGAAAAGTCAGTTGAAATGATTGGCATTAAAAGACAAAAGCTGCTGAAATGTGAGAGTGATCTTTGGACTGTATATTAAAAATTAAAGATTTAAAAAGACTGTTTATGTGAGAATTAATAGCCTGATTTTGTTGACAGTTGAAGTCTTCATCTGTTACCATGGCATGTTTTAATTCTCTGTCTGCATTGGTATTTGCTTCTGAAGAAATACTCAAGCTAGTTGCTACTACTTCTAATATTAAAAATGCCATTTGCTTAGAATCATAGAATGGCTTGGGTTGAAGGGACCTTAAATCTCATCCAGCTCCAACCCCCTGCCACAGACAGGGACACCTTCCACTAGACCGGGTTGCTCCAAGTCCCATCCAACCTGGCCTTGAACACTGCCAGGGATTGGGCGGCCACAGATTCTCTGGGCAACTTGTGCCTCTGCACCCTCACAGAGAAGAACCTGTGCCTAAGAGCTCATCTCTATCTCCTCTCTGGCAGGTTAAAGCCATTTCCCTTGTTCTGTCCCTGCATGCCCTTGTCCAAAGCCCCTCTCCAGGTTCCTTGTAGCCTCTTTAAGCACTGTAGCTGCTCTAAGGTCTCTCCTTAAGGAGCCTTATCCTCTAGGATGAACCATCTGAGTTCTCTCAGCCTGTTTCCAGGGCAGAGCTGCTCCAACCTTTGCAGCATCTTCATGGCCTCCCCTGGGCTTGCTCCAACAGCTCCATGTCCTTCTCTTGCTGGTGGTGTTCAAGGCCAGGTTGAACAGAGCCTTGGGTGACATGGTTTAGTGGGAGGTGTCCCTGCCCATGACAGAGGGTTGGAACTAGATGATCTTAAGGTCCTTTCCAACCCTAACTGTTCTATGATTCTATTTTGGGGGCCCCAGAATTAAACTCCTCCTGGTGGGATCTCTCAAGAGCACAGTTGAGGGGGAGAAGCTTCTTATGTTCCAGGTGATGATTTCTGTTTAAGTAGTTATGGTATATAAAGTTAAGAGGAGGTTAACCTGATAGATAGTGTGACAGGTGTTCCCCTTTCTCCATCATGTGAGTATTGCCTGCAAAGGTAATTTTTTTCCTGGGCCTGGACAGTTAATCCAAGTCCTCCATGGAGGTAGATATGGGCAGGTAGTACTTTTCAAATAGAATTTAAAAGTGCACATGTACAAAGCTTCCTGTTCTGCAAAAGAGCCAATTCATACCCAGTTCATTATTTTATACTTGCAGGCCAGGTTGAGGTCTGCTCTAGGCAATTGCCTTCAGAAACTCTTCAGAATCTGTCTTTATCATGGAGTATAGCACTAGTCATTTGATTTGTTCCCTTTTTCCCGCCAGGCAGACAAGTTTGTCTCTTGAAACAACAAACTCTAGTGCCTAGTGGACCAAGACCCATTTGACAAAAATATTGCTACAGTCAGTAGGAATTGATCTGTGGTTGGAAGTCCAAGGAAAGAGGTTGAAGCAGCCAGAAAACCTGACCACTCAACATGGTCGCTCTGTTCGAAGTTGAGGGGTAGGTGATGAGCCTGAGTCAATCAGTTCTGATGCTAGAAGTACTGTCCTGGAAATGAGAGGACTTCAGGCTCTAAGCATGCCAGATTACACTTCTCCATAAGCATTAAAGTCACACACAAGTTTGGGTTAGTTTTTTTTACAAAGAGTGTTGCTATGGTGCATTGTCCATTTTGCTAAGGACATTCTTTACCCAATATTCATGCCACGTTGACTGAGTCTCAGAAGAGACCAAGAGATTTAATGGTGGTCTTACAGTCTGAAATCCTTTTGGTTCCTATAGTCTTAGTAATAATCAACGCTGATTCTTTTCATCCAGTCGCTACCAGAGTTTAGTTTGTGTGTGTAATGGCTGCGTTTGGAAGGACTTGAACCGGAGTGATGCTGATAGAATTTATCTTACTCTTTGAATTTCGTTCCTTAAATGCACAGTCTTAAAAAGAGAAGATCCTCACAGTTACCATCCTATAATATTTTTTCCGTTCACCATGAAAGCTCGATAACCCTGAGAAAAAACGTAAATAAAATTTACATGTTCTTTACATATTCTCGAAGGGAATGTATTTTTCTCGGTTTCACTTCATCTGATGATAGTTTGCTGAATAGCATTTTTTTCATTAGTAGCAAATGTCAAAAGGCCATGCAGCTTATAAGGCATTAACATAAGGAAATGAACAAGTATGTATAGTTCTTTCTTGTTTGCATTTGAATGGCGGTACAGTATGCTGTCGTTACTGTATAAGCAATTGGCGTAGCAGAAGAAGCATCTTTGATTTAGGGCTGCTTAAGCTATCCATTTCTATTTTTGTGGTAGATCTTGTTCTGCTTAGGTATTTAAAAAAAACAGAATTCATAACTGTACCTAATTTACTTCATCCTTAAAAGCACATTTTTTCTAAGAAATTGCCATGACCTACCTCTCTGAGGATTGTGATATATTTGTGACTTAGAGGTCAGAATGCTTTTTGTGAGCCTATGCTGTATTCACCTTTGCTTAGTACGTGAGGGTTTACTTGCAGGTGGACCAAAAGTGATTTCCTGAGTTGCATGCGTAGTTTTTCACTTCATTCATGTCTTATGGATGCATACAGCAGAGTATAATACTTGATAGGCTATGATTTGAATCATCAAGGAAGTATTGATCCAAGTGAAACCTTTAAATATAAACATGGAGGTTGGAATTGAGAATGAAATGAATGGCCCGTAATTTTGGATATAGTATGCTCCAGTAGCTGTCTTGGTCCAACAAATGACCATCTCAAGTGTAAAGTGTGATTAATTTAAATCAGACATAAAAACAGTTCTAAAAACTATGTGGCAGAAATGTTGCCACTAATTAAACTCAGGCATTCAAATGTTTAGAAAAGATCAAATATTGTGCAAATAAAGAACAGTAACGAGAAGCTCTTGTACTTTCTGGCAAGAATCACAACTGAAAACGATGTCAGTGTACAGAATTTCACATGCCAATAGGCCACAGGATTGACACTGAGACGTTTGACTTGGATTTAATCCTTTGCAGAGCTTGAGGATGTAATAATGTCTGTGACCTGCCACTGATCAGTGCGTATACAATAGGAAATACTCCCTTTTACCTTGTGATCATTTTTTTCCACGCTTTTTTTCCACCTTTCATTTCTCCCATGTTCCACAGTGCCACTCTCACTTGGTGGGCTCACTTAGCAGAGCTCTTACTGCAGCACATAGTTTACCAACCAGTACAGGGTGGTTCAGTTGTTAGATGAGTTAGACATTAGGCAAACAGCACCGTTTCATACCTAATAGTATGGCTTAAATCAAATATATCCTTGTGCAGTACATCTAACAGCATTTAAAGGTCAAAAACCTATCCTCATTGCTCAATATTTAGGTCTTCTGTTTTGCTTTTATTCATTGTCTGCACAGAAATGACAGACTATTCCAGACCATGGTTGTGTAATGTTGGAAAGTGCTGACAGTTGCTGTCCAGCTTGTCTATTCAGGCAACTGCAGACCTTATGAAAGCTGATGCCACACAGCCTTAGTTCCAATAAAACAAAACTTCCCTGAAAACAATGGAAGCCAGCATCAAACAGAGCGTGCTGCATATGCTCAGGGCTGACCCACGTAGGTTGGGGGATTGCAACAGGGAAATTTCCACAGATGCTGAAGCTGGGGCATCCTTTGGTTGTGATCCTCAAAGGTTGAAAGCACCCAGAAGACAAGAGGAAGGCTGCAGCTCTGAAAAGGAATTGTGAGCATGTCTCTGACAAAGCAAGGGAAGCATCGCTGTAGTAGTCGGTTACCAGAGGGAAGTCAGGCTTGGAAACACCAAGCCTGAAAAACTGCTGGTGTTACATCTTTATCTGAGAAAGGAACACATTGTGTCCTTTGTAAGTAAGGGAGCTCCAAAGATCAGTTCCTCTCTGTTAGGTACTCTGTTCTTACCTGTAACCTCAGTGATTACAATGTCTTTACGTTTGCCTTTGGAAACCTCTCACCAGTGAAGGATTAAAGACTACTGGTAGGTTTAGTTAACCTAGTCCTGCCGTACTTGAGCTGGTATTACCTTTGGACACAGGTTCTACCTGGAATGTCAGCACTTGAGAGGGCTGCTTTGGTGGAAGGGGGCTGCCCAAATTTTACTTTCAGACTTCAAAATACTCTTTCCTCAGGTGTTCGGCAGCTCATTTTGAACATTTTGGTAGCGAGAGGTATAAGGTACTAAGTCTGCTTTCCCTTTTTCTTTCAAAATGCAGCCTGTAGAGAGGTTTTCTGAATACTTAGTCATTTTTAGTCATTTAGAATTGAAAGATGTGAAGACTTTCTACACAGTTTTTCGTTAAAGAAAAGAAAATGAAAGAACCTCTTCAAGGTTTTGACCTGTTACAGTACTTTTGCCTGGAACTTTTTCCATAAATGCATGTAAATAGACAGATTTTGGTTGTGACACCCATTTGCTTTAATTTCTAGCAGGAATGGAGCTGCACTTACTGGAAAAAACTAAGTTTGGGGTTCATTTTTTTTAAGCATGGAGTCTTAGAAGTTGCTCTCTATTAATTTGGTGCTCAGCTGTGTAACTTTTCTCTCTAAAGGATGCATATAACATGACATTTCAGATGCCAGTACATTTAGCTTATTTGTTTGTCACTTGTGTACTAAATGTGAATGTGTAGGACTTTGTTTTGCCTTCCTTCAGATAGCTATATATTTATATATATACAGCATTCCACCCACTTCCCTCACTGAACGTCTAGCTACTTGACTGTTACGAAAACTCACGGTGTTGTGTGTGCAAATCCCTAAACACAAGCATTTCTTTTCTTTGCAGCAGCATAAGAAAGAAGTGTTGAGAGCTTCTCTTAACCCTTTTGGAGTCCGAAGTCAAAAGGTAAAACACCGGTTTCTGAGTTTCTGAAAGTGTTGATTGTAAGCATTGGGAAATGCTATTTCCTTATCACATTTGAACTGAGATTTCCCACAAGAGAAAATCCAGGGATGTGGTAAGGCGACACAAAACATTATTAGACCTCTTTAAGAGCATCCACATATCTGGGCATAAATTACCCAGGTAAGTTACAACTGGCAAACTGCAGTGATCTATTTGAGTTAATATGAAAACATTGGCATTAAGAGTCAGTGGGGCTTTTGCTGGAGTTTAATATTGCTAAGGATTTAATGATTTTTGTCTCACTATAACTTGACAGTTTTTATGATATATAAAGTTTTTTCAAATTACAGTAAGACAAATCCTGTAGCTCTTTTCTCAGGCAAGAGTCCCTCAATGGGAGTTTTGCCTGAGTGAGAACTGAATGAGGTCTAAATAATTAGCAATTAAAATATTCAGTTATTGTGCTACTGTATATAACAAAGCACTGGAGGTATTAAAAATTGCTAATCTCTTCCTTATTAAAATGATAACTGCTAAACATAATACAGTTTTGCATTTTCTATCGTTCATTTTTGCAGTTCATTAGTAGAGGTGAAATGTTTGTGACAAATAGTCATTTGAACTTTTAAGGGATTGACTTTGTTTTCCTGACATTTTAGTTAATATTTCTGACTGTGTTGATCTACAAGCAAAAGTGTTGGTAGAAACCATGGATTTTAGTCAGACACTAGATAGCATACAGAGGGTGACTTCTGATAAACTATTTGTATTTGCAGAAGAAACCAGATGGTAAGCTACTCACCAGAAGACAGAGCTAGGCAATTTAGGTATCCAGTTTGTATATGTTTTGATAAGCAGCTTCTTGTAACCAGCTCCAGTAATAGGTTAAGGATGGTCCATGGAGCTGACTGAGCAGATAACTTTCAGTGAGACACTACTTTTCACACACTTCTGCAACAGGTACAGAAGCAAAGTTGGTGCAGTCCTTTAGTTGTTCACTCAGCTCTGTAAAGTAGCAGATGAGCCATTTATTACTATGCTATTTAATATAGGGGCCAAACTGTGCTCTGATTCTACATCACCGCACAAAAGAACAAGAAGGAATAAGATGAATCTCCTGCTTCCTTTGTCACACAGCAGCAGCAGGATGTGTGGAGAAGGGAGAATGGTATTTGATGAGTGGGAAAGCAGTGTTAAGTGAAGGTGGTAACAGGTAGAGGAGAAGGTGAATTGCTGAAAGGATCTGGAGACAGGTGAATTTCCCAGGGGAAGACAACTCCCTCAGTTCTGTTTCTCCCATAGCCACTCTCTGGAACAGATTTTGTTACTGATTATGCCTGAAGGTTTTGTTTCTAATCTTTCTGCAGAGCCGTTCTTGGCCTAGGCATTTAATTGTGCCATATAACGCTGTTGACAGCTCAGGCTGTGATTCTGCAAGGATTTACACTTATATTTCACTTACAGCATTATGAGTAATCCTGTTGAGGTAGGTGAGATTAATTGCAGGACATAAAGTTAAGCATGTATATTAGTCTTTATAGTAAAAGAGGTGTAGTCTCATTTCTTTATTTATTTTCAGTGCGGGTGATTCTTTCTAAAAATACATAAACACATGGGATTTTCCACCAATTTTGTGACAATTAAAGAGGAGGTAAATGGTAACAAAAGAAGCTTTTCTGCTTGTTACCAAAATCCACAGTTTTGTCAGGTTCTCAGCTGTAAAGTGTGAGAAAGAATAGGCTGCCATCATTTTCCTTTTTACATGCACAGTTAAACCTCAGACCAGAATGAGATGATCGTATAATTTATTATAGAGGAGTGAACAGGACAGAAATCAAACGGGAAGGCATGTGTGCTTGTGTGGACACTTGTTTATAATTTCATCAGATTGGTGCACACCTCGTACATTTAGTGATAAGATATGCAAATTGTTCTGGAGCCAGCAGCAGTACTTCCACCTGAATGTCAGAACTGACTGAGATTTTTAAATCAAATCTCAACAACTTGAATTTTAGAGCAACTATGCCTAAGATGCGACCATCAACTACAGATGAATAAGCGCAGAACTGTTTTCCTACTTCCTTTCATGCTGTCTTCCCTCCTTTATTGTTCACCTTCATGGAGAAACAGGGTTGCAAGATTAGGTGTAGATTCTGGGTGTAACTATGGGTAACAGTGCAGAGAAGCACTGTGTACAAAGGTGTCGTGGTTTGAGGCCCCCCTCAAACAGTTCTGTGCACCCCCCCCCCCCTTTCTTCCCCAGTCCCGGGGAAATGGGAAGGAGAATCAAAAGAA
>JASSUY010045381.1:0-28556 GCA_032466535.1 Forpus xanthops
CTTCCCATTTCCCCGGGACTGGGGAAGAAAGAGGGGGGAGTGAGCAGAACTGTTTGAGGGGCCTCAAACCATGACACCTGGAGAAGAGAAGGTTCTGGGAGGACCTTAGAGCAGCCTTCCAGTGCCTGGCATCCCTGACCATGGCAGGGGGTTTAGAACTAGATGGTCTTTAAAGGTACCTTCTAATCCAAATCCATTCTATAATTCTATTTTCAGTTGATATACCCAAGTGGTAAGATGTGAACCTATCTCTTCAGGGATAAATAATATTCTTAGGTTAAGATTAGGCTTGTGGTGAGGTCCTTGTCCCAAAAATTCATCTTGTCAAATAGGAGAGGCTTCTTCCTTAAAGAAGTGATTCAGAAGAGGAGCTTAACTTCAGAAAGCCTGAAATGGCCTTTGGAGGAACCTACTTCTCTAATTTGGCTGTTAAGAGAGCAGGGAAATAATGGCTTTCCTAGGTTAAATCTCTTGATTTGTAACAGTTCTTGTGTCTTACAGTAATGTCAAGATTTCTACACCTGTTTTTCAGCATAGACTTTTGTTCTTTCAATTTAAACACTAGTTAGAGGAGCTAGCTTCAAAATAAGACTGTTCTGTAAAAGGAGAGCACACTAAGGAATTAAAACAGCCCAGCTTTTTCAGCAGTGGCTTTTGGTTCTGAAAAGTGGGGTGCTTTTGGCTTTCCCAGTTCTCCTCCCAGAAAACAAGGAAGACAGTATCATGTGAGAATAAACTGGTGGCAAAAGGGTACTCTGCTTAGCTCTTTTGCATGTTTCTTGTATTGCTGCAATGACTCTTCTCAAACATTCCCTGTATGTGTTCAGTGGGATTGAATTGCCCCTCATCTGGTGCAGCATAAAATCCTTAAGAATATTTATGTTTTATTCCTGTTGGGTGCAATGCCGTCATGGTTTCCTAAGACATGCAAGTGGTGAAACAAGACATAGGTTTAAAAGTCATCAACCTTAGCCTTGAGTTTCAAGGGAAAATGAGTTTGAAGGGTTGTAATGAAAAGTTGGCAATGTGATAAAGTTGTCTATACTAATTGCTACTAATAATGTTTTCTGATTTAACAGGATTAAGCCTTGTTCAGCGCTTAAGGCCAGATTTCAAACGAAAGTATTCATCGATGTTTGATGATAACACTGTTGCTGAATATATCTATCACTGCAATGTACAGACACCCAGGTGAGTATGAGTTTCCCAGTGTATGTTTTGAAGTCCGTTTTTCATTTACAGAGTGCCTGCTACTCCCTCCAATGGCCACAGCAACTGTGTGCATGCTATTTTTTTCTTGAAACTGTAACACTGTATTAATTGAAGAGAAAAATAGCAATGCACTTTTTTCTGGGTTGCAGAAACTGGTAACTGTAAAAGTTATTCTAATTCTGTATTTCTTTAGACTACCTGTGTGCTAATTCTGAGAGTTTGGGCACTAATTTTGAATTAAAAAACGTTTCAGTTGTTTAACTTGTAAGGAATTTCTTTTTAAAAAAAAATTAAAAAAAACAAGGACTTTTGTTCTTTTAGGTGTTATCAGTTACTGTAAAACATAGGGGTCTTCTGTTGAAAATTACATAGAAACTCTGAGAATATTTATTTCTTAATAGTAAAAAATCCCGGCCTTGTGTACTGTTGCACTCTGTGTTACCAAAAGCAGAGAAAAGGCATATCCAATGGAAATGTAATTTTTTTTTACCCTTTTGAATGCCTTAAAGTGGTGAAACAGCTTTCAAGAACATGACGATCCCTTATGGATGGGCAAAAAGGCCGATGCTGCAACGGATTCCACAAATGGATCAAGACATTCCTATCACTGTGGTCTATGGAGCACGTTCATGTATAGATGGCAATTCTGGCAGCACTATCCAGTCTCTGAGACCAAATTCATATGTGAAGACAATAGTAAGTTGATTTTTAAAGCAGTTGTTTTTTGTTGTGTGGGTTCCTTTAAATCGATACCTTTGTGGTTTTATACCAGCTGTGGAAATGCTGGCCCTTTGATTTAAAGCCTGGGGTAATAACTTCTGTTTTCTGTAACAGAAAGAGACAGAAAACAACTGTTAGATCAGGGAAAACCTAGACAGAAGAGTAGTGAGTTCCCAGAGTAAAAAGGGAACTTACTGTAATACTAAAAGCTAAGTTAGATCTTTGAGCAAGGTCATTTTTCAGTTCTATATAAAAGATTTTGCTCTACAGTGTATTAATACAAGTAGTTTTTGTGGTCATTGGTAAATATCTGGGGACTTGTCTGTGTTTGAAACCATGGCAGTCCGAATATCTGCATATATGCATGACATAGTGAGGAGGCTCTCAGAAACTGTTCTAATCTGTCTGTATACTGCTTTTGTTTCTCTGCTCAGAGAGTGATTTGTACCTGATGCTTAGGTTCTTGTGAGTGTATTTCTTTAAGTCATTAAAAAAAATACTTAATGTTGTCTTCCTAGCTAATACATTCTTGTTTAGAGGTATGGCATTATTGCATGTGTGTACTTGCAAGGATGAGAATGGGCACACTGCATTTTTCGTTGATTTCTATAAAAAAAAATGCATCTAAAAGTATTCTTCACACATGTCACATCAATCAGACATGGTAGTTGAATATGCCTATACATTGCCCTAAGCGGTGATAAAATGTTTGAATGCATCAGTTGTCTTCTTACTGATGTCTGCGTCTACCCGGACAGAAATGTACATTATATGATGTTAATAGTATACTGCAACAAATCATTCAAATAAATTTTTATATCCTTGATATAACATTATTGAACTACACGCACGTGTTAAAGAGTGGAAGTGTTGACATCCAGACTGGAAGTCTCTTAACTGCTTAACCAGAGAGAAAGTTGTAACAAAAGTCACTGTAAAGGAGTGACTTTTTGTAGGAAAACCATGTACCATTCAGGCAGATTTTTCCATTCTGGTCAGTGGTTTTTAGAAGGGACTGTGGAAAATTTCATTGTATTCCAGCTTAAAGTTTTGTCAAGCCAAGTACAGATTCTAAAAGGTAAATTGTAGTGGTAGAAATTCTGTAGGAGGAATAAGATTCTCATGAGGCTGAGGTAGTAGCGGTACCATCCTTGGTACAATGCACAGATTCTGGGGGTTTATTATATGTGCTTATTTCTAATTAATTTTTAGGGATTTTGAGTTTGTGGGTGCTTTTAACACAATAACCTAGCTATACTTCTGTGGGCTTCAGTTACAGACTTAAGAGGGAGTGTTTTAATGGAGGGAGGGGAAAAATACATTTAAATACAGATACTTGGACTGAATATAAAATAGAAACAAAAAATAGGTGAAGTATCTATGCTGTACGTTATGGTAAAGGCTTGCTTCATACCAGTTTTAGCAAAGAATGGTAAATGATAGAAATAGTAGAACACCCGTGTGTGTGGTTAGTTAAGCCTTTAACCTTTACATGGTTGCTGTGAAATAATTCGGGTCATAAATATGAGGTTTTTCTCCCTCATATGGCTTCATTTAGATTTTACTTGTCCCTATATGGCATAGTAGTCATTAATTCAGAGGCCTGAAATCTGCTTCCACATATCTAGAAGATCCCTAGCAATTTAAGCTAAGTTCTTAATTTTTCCTAGTAGTCCCTTCTTAGTTTCTTCCATATCATTTTTATAGTAAGAGAATACAAATTATTTGATGCTGTAATGCAAACACAGAACCAGAGAGGAACCTGGCAGAACTGTTTGAGTGCAGAATAAAGGGAGTGAGGATGAATCAGTAGTTTGATATGTAACGCATGTTCTCCTGGGTTTGATTTCCAGTGACTCGTTGAATAGTACTGGATTTCTTCAACACGATGTGGTGTGCAGTTGAATAAGCAGTAGTTTTACACTCTCTTCCTGTGTGGGAAAGTTCCTTCAGCAGAACTTGAAAAGCTTTTTTATGTTTACAGTCCTTTTTAGGCTGTATAATACCACCTCCTGGCAGCAGTTGTGCTAACTGCATTAACACAGGGTGGGTGCAGAAAATCAGTGCCAGTTGTGACATTTA
This sequence comes from Forpus xanthops, assembly GCA_032466535.1. Classification (NCBI taxonomy): domain Eukaryota; kingdom Metazoa; phylum Chordata; class Aves; order Psittaciformes; family Psittacidae; genus Forpus; species Forpus xanthops. Next base: position 4,015 of record JASSUY010045381.1, read on the forward strand.
TGTTTTTAAGCAATACAGTATCAAGTAGGTAATATGTAAAAGTCAGGCTCTTCACATATGCCAGTGTTTATTTATTTCCATATTCCGTTCTTGTGAATTTGACCTATTTCTTTGCCTTTAATCCTTTAGGCTATCCTTGGTGCAGGTCATTACGTGTATGCTGATCAACCTGAAGACTTCAATCAGAAAGTGAAAGATATCTGTGATTCTGTGGACTGACTGTCTCCTGTTCTTTAGAAAGTCATGCCATAGATAACATTTGGTAACAATTACTGTCTAGGAAATCACTAAAGAACATGGGCTAGAGGAACAGGCTCTGTTTGCACACTTCCTTCTAAGAAGCCATTTGCACACTTAAACCACTGAGTGCCTTGTGGAGGGGGGGAAGATAGATAGGGAGATTTGAAACAAACTTTTTACAGCTTTGTTTGGGATTGGTCTTCAGATTATTGGCTTGTCATATATGAAATTACATGTAACTTTTTAAACCATAATTTTCTTCAGAATTCCATTGAATTGACCTCTAAAACTGCTGAATTCTCCACTAACACAGAGAACTGTATCAATATAGATGCAATGTATAAAATGCAGCTTGGTTTCTCTATAAATATTCATAGTTTTTAGTTGATGTTTCATAGCAAGAATATGAAATTCCTTATATAACCTATTTTTGGAATCCAGGACTCCATATACCATATTTTAAGAGGGTGGGTTGTTTCTTTTTTATTATTATTGGAGTGATAACAGCTTTTGAAGCTGATTTTGGGAAGACAGGGCCAAAATAATGAGCAGTGTCTGTCACTGAAATAAGTGTGTTAGTTTGTAAGGAATTGGGGCTCAGCATTAGGAATTTTTTCTTCTGTTGGATTTTATTTTCATTTATCTTGAGGCATCTTTTTCATCTGTGCAGCTTTCACTGAAGGCTCAGTTCGTAAGAGCCAGTGATGTCACCAGCACTCATGCTTCCCTAAATATTTTATATATAGGTTTCAGTGATATAAAACATAGAAGAAGATGGCTTGTTAGTTTGTCCAACTGTTTTTAACACTTTAAGATTTATTACTAGCCTAAACCTAACAATTGTAGATAAGTTGACAAGATTTTGATTAGAGCTAGAGGAAGGCCATCTGGATAGTGAGCAGAATTCCCTTTTTCTTTAGGTAGAAAAACCTAGTCCACTTTTTAGTAAATTTGGGGGGCAGAGGAGAAGCAGAGGAAGAATGTTGATGTTCTCTAATTGGGAACTACAACAGATTAGTGTATTTTAGTTAACATGCAACCTCCTTATAGGAAGGATTACGGAATGAACAATATAACACTGTAACAGATTATAATTACGTGTTTTGGAGATTATTTAACTATCTATTTTAATTGAGTATTTCAGTATCAGAGATAATCCAGTCTCTGCATCTTTTTGAAACTGTAGTTTGATGTTAGTTCTTCACATGCTTAGTAAATTATATTAAGTAAAATACTTTGTCACTTTAAAGCCAAATTATGCGGTGGTTTGTTTTTTAACAAGTTTACATAAAGCTATTGATCTGCTTTTGAATATTAAATTGACTACTGAAGAGTCCTTGATACTTTTATACATAAAGAATTTGGATTAATAATTGCACCGTCTTAAAGCTTGAGTGGAACTCTGTGCATTTTTTTCTCTCAAAGTAATGAATTATTGCACGTATTTATGACTTGGAAGGCAAAGATACCTAAAATATTCAGAACATACTCTGCTTATGTTCCCAGCCAAATGCAATATTTCTGAAGGAGATATTCATCTAGATGTTGCTCTGTAAACATCAGTCTTTGTGACCGCCTTGACTGGTAGCACTTAATGCCTGACAAGCTACAGATTTTAATTAAAATTGATTATTGAATTAAATTACATTTTCAATGAGCAGACACCAGAATTTTTAAACAAAATGTTGGGTTATATGCCAAAATCTTGAGTTCAAAATGGAAGATCAGAATATCAATGATATTTTTAATATAAGCTATAAATTATCACCATTTAGGTGGATGCCTTCAGTGTATGTTTTTTCACTCTTTTCAATGTCTTAATTTGTATTTATCAGCTTAAAAGAGCTGTTTTAACTGTGTATAAAAACCTAATTCAGAAGAATATTCTGAATCTCCTCCAAATAACAAAAGGTTAAACAAACTATTGGTATTTTCAGATAGCACTTACTGATGGGAAATCTAGATTCCACATCAAAAGATGGAAGCAAGGGTAAAAATTGTACACTGAATGTGAATATTGTTTTAAATATCCCTTCCTTTTTCAGCCGATTGTACTAATAAGATTTATTGCTTAAGTTTTGCACAATAAAAAAAAAAATCCTTAATGTCACCCTCAATGATGCTTTTGTAAAAGTTGTGTGTAATGAGGCCCTGGAAATCAAGAGTAATTAATAAGTTGAGCTAAACCATCCAAAATACACTAAAAATACAGTAATGCTTATTTCCAGATATCTTAATGTTTTTAGGTTTTCATGTACGTAATTTAAACTGGTAAGCATTTGTCAACAAGTAGGTGCAAGTTCAGAATACTGATCGTATATACAAAGAAAATGTTGGTTATCTTCCAAGCAGTATTAGATACTGCTGCAAAGGTCAAGATGGAATTCTGAATATCCTAATATGCGCAACATAACCCAATAAAGTTACTTTAATAAACATCACAAGAGGCACTGAAGAGAAAACAAATAGTGCAACTTGGGAGCTAGACATTTTGGGAGCAATCGCTGTCTAGGAATAAACTCAGTTTCTCTGAAGTTTTGTGTCAGTGCAGTGACCAGTCGCGTAGACTGTAGTGAGCACTGTACACTGCTGCTATTTTTATTACAGTGCTATAAAGTAAGACAAGAATCACAAGCGTAAGGGCACCCAAAGATACCATTCTAGCATGAGAATGAAGACAGCTGTGTACCAGAGACTGAGGCGTAACAAAAATAATCCAAAATATTAATAAAAAGCCAAGATGAACTATATAAATGTTCAGTTCATGCTAAAGTAACTTAGTGATATTTTGTTTGCATGGTTGAGTTCATCTTGTTACTTATTGAGCCCTGCCAGATTAGATTTTAGTTCTGAAAAACGGATTTTTCAGAGGAGTAATTTATTGATAAGATTATAATAAAGCATTCACAACCATCACAAGAAAGTCCCTGTTCATATCTGATTGAGAAATGGAGAATGTCGGTTCGTAGGCATCAAGATCGGCTGAATGGGTCCAGACTGAAGAAACTTCATCACCTTGTTTCACTTGGATTAAACCAGCACTGGCATTTCTTTTGAAACCTTATCTTTTTAAGATTGCTACATCTGTTCGTGCTGAACTGATGTGATGGTGCCTGTGTGCAATGCTCTCTGTGGACCATTGTGGCTCCTCAAATTCCCAGCCCTTCCAAATCACAGTTATTCAGCTTTTCGTATACAAGATAAAATACAATAAAAACAACTGGAATGAGTGTATGGGCAGATACATTCAGAAATGCCTGTTTGGCTAGCATTCATTATTACGTGAGCCTTCAAAACCCTACGGCTAATAGTCAATAGTTTAAATGGGTAAGTTCTTGTGGCTGCTATGTATATCTGTCATTTTGTTGTGTTCCTTACTTTGGCCAGTTCACCATCAGCCTATCGTGTGATGTTTAAGCATGACAGGAAACCCAGGTTGCCAGAAGCCTTCATCCAGGGATTTATTTTGTAGGAAAAATAAATGAAACTTGTCAAAGGGTGAGTCACTAAAGATGGCAGAAGAGGGGTACATTATAGTGGGACTAGAAAGATCATACCAGGACACAGGTGTGTGCTGTAACTGCTTTCTGGTAGTGGTGGCAGCAGATGAAAATGGATGGAGACTTGATGTTTTCAGACAGGTGATGGATGGACCACTGCACAGAGCAGAGGCACGTAACTGGAGTGACAACATATACCACAAAGAACAGGAAAAGGTAGAAAGGAATGAGGCAGCTGAAATAATTCAGCTGAAGAGCATGGGGTGGGCTGTGATGGTTTGCTTCAAGAGTTGGTTTAGCTCTGGATGAGGATAGGATGACGATTCAGGATGTTAAGGGCATAGAGAAATAGGACTGGCAAGCAAGGAGGGAGAAGAACCTGTCTGATGTGCCTGGGGTAGGTGTGAAGTTTGGGCTGGAGCAGGAGTAGGCTGCTGCCAAAGGAGCACTTGCCAGGAGACAACAAAGCCCCAGGCAGCCAGCAACTGGACAAGTGCTGTTAAATGCTAACCTGAAATATCTTATCGTATGATTAATTCCTCATTGCCTACCTAACACACTGAATCTTTGTCTCAACAACACCTTCTCTCTAGGTGCTGGAACTAGGCAGCGAGCTAGCATTTCCATTTCTGAGCTTCCTTCTTTTCAGTTTTATTTGGGCTAGCTCAGGCTGCCACCGGTTAACATGGCTTACCAAGGTAAGGAGGATGCTTGCAGCACCAACTAGAGGGAAGTCTGGCTGGAGAGCTTGGATCTGCACTATGTGGGGCACTGTAAAGTTCTGGTATTCCTACTTCAACTAAAGCTTGTCCTCTGAATGCAAGTCCTATTTCACAAGCTGGACACTACTGCCTCAGACTGGTACTTGGATGGGAAGCACTTAAAGAATGGCTGTCTCCTCCAGCGCTTAAGAAATAATGAGAAACGGTATTCTTACAAGTCAAAAATGAGGTGATGGTGAAGTGGGAGGGAGAGGGGACACTGGGCTGCCCAAAAGGTAAGATGAAAAATCAAAATGTACAATAAGATTTGTCACTAAAGGTTACAAATTCATCCTTTACAAGAGGCGCGAAGGGTCTTGGCTCTATTCCAGTTTGCCTCGTTGCATTTCGGTTGCGGGAATATCCTAGCTTAAGATTTGTATGTGGGCAGTAGAATGTAGAAATAGAAAACCTGGAAGTATTTTTCACATATAACTTAAGAAGCACAAGTAGCAAGAACATGCTGCGCTGAAATGTAGACATTATGGGATATGTACATAGTTTACAGTAGTAATTAGCAAGATGAAAGTAGTGTCAACACTGAAAGTTAGGTGCTTACTTGTCTTTTCCTCACTTGCAGAGGAAAGCTAGAAAGCTGAAACAGCTGGTTTTGGAAAGCAAGGCGAAGGCTGTGAGGTGGAGTGTGACCCCAAATGCACATTACAAGCTTTGAAAATGAGCTACTGCAAAAGCAGAATTCCATATATTTACAGGTCTGTTTCTGTACTCCTGAATTCACCTGCTTGATGTGTAAACGACTGGAGCTATATGCGGAGCCAAGTGATGCTATCACGTCATTTGCAGCTTCATGATGTTTAAATGCTTGCCTAATACCCAGCAGCCTTCTGCTTTGGCTTTATTTGAAGATATTTGCATTCACTTGGCACCCAAACCTGACATGAGGGCTTAAACAGCTCAGTGGATGCAAATCACCCAACTAGAGCACCCCTCTGAAAAGAGGATTATTGCTCATGTTCATCCGAGGTCCATGTTCTCTGCTCCTGCCAGAAATGACATTGATCTTCCCCAGCTCATCCTGCTGGATGCTGAGCCCCTGTGTCTGACCATGTGCTGGATGCTGGTTTTGCTCCATGAGTACTCCCATAGATGCTTTGATAAATGCAGGGTTAAGAAAAATAACCTGCAAACACTCTGCTTAGTGAGGGTGTGTGGTGGAACAAAGAGTCCTGTAGCAGGGATGTGCATGGAGGTGAAGGACCAGCACATGATGATTCCTGAGAGTGGTGGGATGGTGAGCCCCATTCTAGCACTTGGCTGTGGCTTGATTCCAAGCTGCAGGGCCTGAGCACTGTGCAATCAGATCTGCTTGCCCTGCACCCCTGACACAGTTCCTGCATCCAGCTGCAGGATGAAAACTTTGTGTGCCTATTTTTTCCTAATATCTAACCCAAATCTATTCTCTTTCAGTTTAAAACCACTCTACCTTGTTCTGTCACTACCTGGCCTTGCAAAATGGCCCGCTCCAGCTTTCTTGTAGGGTCCCTTTAGGTACTGGAAAACTGTTATAAGGTCTCACCTGAGCCCTCTCAGGGAAAAGGAAGTAGATTTAGATTAGATATAAGGAAGAAATTCTTCCCTGTGAGTGTGGTGAGGCGCTGGCACAGGTTGCCCAGAGAAGCTCTGGCTGCCCCATCCCTGGCAGTGTTCAAGGCAAGATTGAACAGGACTTGGAACAGCCTGGTTTAGAGGAAGGTGTCCCTGCCCATGGCAGGGAGTTAGAACTGAGTGAACTTTAAGGTCCCTTCCAACCCAAACCAGTCTGGCATTCTATAATTATATTAAATGATTAAGAAAGTATTTCCCCTGGTTCCTTCAGTGCAAGCCAAATCCTGGCTGGGGCCAGCATCCTCACCACTTAGATATGTCCTCACCTGCACTTGGTTATGGGGAGGGACAGTAGCAGCAGGGAGGTAACAGGGAGGCTCTGCCTCATTTCTTCCATCAGTTCTGCACAGACCCCACTAGAGGGAAAATAGCACCCCCAAGCTGCCCCAGGGCCTCCTCCAGGCTCTTGCTTCTGCCAGGCTTTGCCTTGAAGAAAAGAGCTGCTCTGCAGTTTCTTCTACACCTGACACCTATAGCTATGGACAGGGGTGAAATAGGAATTTTATCTATGTAATTCACTGTTTTTATATGAGAAAGAGTTGTGCAAGGGATGAGTGTGGTGTGGTCCTCATTAACCTTGACCTTTAGTACTGCATAATTGTTTTATTTATAGAATCATAGAATAGTTAGGGTTGGAAAGGACCTTAAGATCATCTAGTTCCAACCCCCCTGCTATGGGCAGGGACACAGATGAAACCCACACAGAAAGACTAGACTTTAGAAAGAAGATGAGCAGAAATGCACCTTCTCTTATTACAAACTGGCCTCAGAATGAGTATAAACGGTGATAAGAGGAAAAATAGCAGCAACAGAATTATTAAATAAAGGGCAAATTTTAAAATGGCTCCAGTCTGGCTTCTGATTTTGTTCCTGTAATTTGATTGTGGGTTTAAATTGGGCTGCTTAGACATTAGCTACTTGATCTGGATACAGCAGCAGGTAAGCAGAGCAGAAGTATGTGCTGGGGCACAGAGAGAGAAGCATCTGTCTTTATTTCATGTGACTCTGTCACTGGTGGGTGTCGAGAACCCCAGAGATGGGGAGATGGTGGGTGCTGTGTGGAGCATGGGGTATTGGTGCTTAGCCAGATCTCTGCAAAATATTATGTGGTAGCTCTGGATGTGTGCATGCATGGGTGTAACAAAAAGGACTTGAGGAAGTCAGTGCTCTACAAAGCAAGAGCAGAATTCATTATTGAGATGTAAAATAAAACAGAATAGTAAAATAAAAATAGAATGGAGATATGTCTGCAGAAACCTACGAGGTGCTCTATGTGACTGGCAGAAGGAGCTGGGGCTGTGCACAGGGTACCTCCATCCTCCATCGCAGTGTCACTGTTAGAGCAACACGGAAAGGGCTGGCAGAGGTTACTGCACCTCTGGTAGGGACAGACCCCGTGGGAGGGACCACCCCTGTGGGAACCCAGCACCCAAGGCCCCTTGCCCAGGGAAGTGACAAAGCAACAGAAAGGCATAGCATGCCCTGTGAAAATAGGCTGTCCCCAGAGTGAATGGAACAAGCAGTCCGAGCTACGTGAATGATGTAATGGGGCACTGAAGTGGCACCTGGTGTTGATAACTGGGGACAGTAATGAAATGCACCCATGGTCATTCCCAGTCAGCCCAGTTCCTCACTGGAGCAACTGGGGCTGCAGCAGCTGTTGCCAAGGCAAAAGGACAGCTCACCTGGTGGGGCTGGTAACCATGGGAGCTGCTCTAAGGAATTCTGTGACATGTGAGCATCTTTCAAGCTGAGATGCTCCAAGACACTCAGCTGCTTGGCAGGTTCCCCCAGCACACATGCACAGGCTGTTTGTCTCAACAGGATATTAAAAAGAAGAGGTTAAAAAAGCAAAGCATGAAGTGAGGCTTAGCTCACAGCACTGACATTTATCCTCTCCGCAGCCTGTGCTCAGCACACAGGAAACATCTGCAGCCCCTCTGCTCACTCCTCATCCCTCAGGAGCATTTGTGCTGTTGGTGCAGACTGAGTACCTTGGTCAGACCAGGTTGTTTTCCCGTGGTGGACCAAAAGACCTGGGGCATGTGTCCTGCCCACACTACACTGCCTCCAGCCCTGCCTTCAGCTCTGTACTGCTGGTGGCTTCCCCCCAGCATGGATGCCTTGCTCATACATCACTGCTTGTCTCCATCCTTGTCTCCTTCTGCTCCTGGCTGGATTTTCTGGTGGTGCCTTGGACCTGGCTCACCATTCCTGAGGCTGACAATGGTCTTCAGGTCCACCTCTGCTATGTCAAATCACTGGCCAAGCTGTGTTTACTCAGTTTCCCAAAACTCTGGAAAAAAAATCCCCCTTTACTGTTTGATTCCCATCAGGAAAACCAGAACACACTGTTCAGCTCCTGATCCCAGCAATCACGAGCACACATACTCAAGATTTCTCTTTGTTACGACTGTCCCCTCTGATAATTGTTTATTCCTGTTTCTCTGCAGTCATTTTTTCTCCTTTCTCCTCCCTTCTGGTTTTACAGCCACTGGATAGACATGCTCACGGGCTATTTTTAGATCTTTAAATTACTTTTCAGATCTATGCTAAATTTATCTCCCAGTAATCTGAAGTCTTGTCATCACAGGAGCGGGAATCCTGTCTGCAAAAGAAGAAGGAAAAAGGTTAAAGCCTGACTTACTGCTCTGGACCCCTTCACTAAGAGGATGCCTCTTCATCTTCCTCCCCCTCAGCCGTCACTCTCCTTCTACATGTTCCTTGGCTGTCCTGGCCAAGCTCTGCCACCTGGGTGATTATTCTCAGTTGGATGGTTATTCCCACCTGAGCAGTGGCAGGGGACCAAGGGTGCCCCGGGGAGGTGGAGGCACTGAGGAGCCATGGGGCAGAGCAGGAATGGAGGCAGCACCACAGGGTCCCATGTTAACTCAGTGCAAAGCAGGGTCCCCATCGCTGGGGTCACAGCTGCAGTGCATTGAGCCCAACTGCCTTTGTACCTGCAATGATCCGGGGGGGGGGTAATGACTGCACACAAAAAATGATGGTTTTGAAAATGAACCGAGGAATCAGGTGCTCTTGAAGAAGATGGTGCCACAAGCCCATGGCAAAGCTAGGGAGCGGAGGTGGGAGTTCTGGATCCTGCTGCACGGTTGCTTCAGGTTGGAAAATAGGAACCTTTTCAAATATTCCTTCAGGCCTGGGATCCCTTTGAGCTGCTGCCAGCTCCTCCTGCAGTGCCTGAAGGGTGAACATTTCCTTCCCATTTCTAAACATGTCCACACATCATCAAGTCCTTAGTGATTGCCCCCTTCAAAACTCACATGCAAGGATTGCATCTCATGGCCTCAGATGGATGAAACCTCAGGCTGTGGGTGCAAGGCTGTGTTCCTGAGCCACAGAGCTGTGTGGGCTAAATAGAAATAAACCATTTCCTCCTCTGTCCTTCCTCCCATCCAGTTCCCAGCAGGAAGATGCACTGGATAGGGGGAAGGAGAGAGAAGAAGAAAAGGAGGGAAGGGGTTAACCCACTTCCCATGGCAAAGCACGAAGGCTGTCTGCCAGCTTTCAGAAAAGCTGCAAGTCATTCTGCCAGGTCAAGGAGGTTTTGAAGTCTCTGGGATGGATGTTCTCAGGAAAGTGCCGCAGTACAACCCCAGACAAGCTGGCAATGGCAGGCAGAGAGGGCACCTACTCAAGCTGGGGAGAGGGAAAGAAACCCCACGCATAAGCATCCTAGCAGGACTGGTAAAGCACTGCTGTCTTCAGGTTTTCCTCCTCACCTTCCCTCTACTTTGGCCCTCATCCTTCACATGTCCCAGCCCCTGCAGCCCTGGCTCCCTGGTGCACAGCTCCTGCAGGGAGCATTGGAAAACAGTGCAGCTTTTGGATACCCTCTGATGGGAGGAGAGGTCTGCCAGGCATGTACCGTGCACCAAACAATGCCTGCTCGTCCTGAAGGGAATAGGGTGCTTGTGCCTGGCTTCCTCCTCCCCTGTGGCACCCCCAGGCATTCCACACCAGTTTCTAGAGAGGAACGTGCTGTGGAGAAGATGAGATGTAAGTGAACACCTTGCTATCAACACTTGTTTTCTGGGAATATTTTGTTGAAAACAGTCTATAGTAAATTATAGGTAGAAAGAAAATAAACCCACCAAGGTAAAGCAACATAGGCAAAATACAGACTTGCCCCCAGGTACATCACAGCTGCACCACAGAGGTGGTGGATGCCCAGAAACATGAGGTTAGATTAAGCTGACCATAAATGCCTATCAAGAGTTGCCCCTTTGGAGCCCAAATTTACAGTTCTGGGAATCAGAGACAGAGGGACAGAGGAGTAACACTGAACTGCAGAGTTCCTGCTTTGGGGAAAAATGTTTCCTTCACAGCCGGATCCCACCTTGATTTTGTAGCTTGGCAGCATAAAACCTGCCCGATTAAAAGCACGTAAAGCTGCCAGTGTAATTTCCTGACTTTTTTTCCTGATTTTTATGATTAGAGCATATTACATCCAGCACAACCCAGGCTTTTGAGGGAAGCTTTGGTCAATTAAGATTAGCTGTCATTTTGCATTTATTACCATCATTTATGAATTCTCCTCGTTGCCAACAGGCAGAAGGAGAAGATGGTGCACAAAATAAATAGATAATTGATGCTCATCAGTGCTCTGATTTCTATCCCCTGCCATCTCTGGCTCAGCTCTGTCCAATGAGTCAGCTCTAGGGGCTCTGGAAAGCCATTGCTGTCTCAGCACTGCTATTAACACTCACATAGATTCTCCTGTTGGCACTTGGTGTGAGTTGGAGGGGCAAGAACTAGGGGTGCCACGGCCCCTGATCACTGCCCCTAACCCAGAGGCCACAAAGATACATTGAGTCTCTGATGTACTGGCATTGCTAGAGAAAGGAGACTAGGCCGAAGGGACCCCAGGGTTTATGGCAATTACTGCTGAGGGTGGGATGGAAGCAGATGCCCTGTGCTACGGATGGGTGTGAAGGAGGTGCAGGTATCTGCACAGCACCCACCCTGCACAGCTCCAGCCTGGCACAGGGAGAGCAGGATCCCGAGGCATAGAGAGTGCTGGCATTTCTGTGCCATAGACTGCAGAGAGGCTTCACAAACCAGCCAAATTAAGAGAGCATGAGGAGTATTTGAAACACATATACTTAACCTGGCAGTCCTAAAGGCCCTGTGCTCCTGGGAGTGCTTCAAAACCTTTTTACCCCTTTAGTCCCAGCCCTGCCTGTGCAATTGCATAATAACAAAATGACCTTGAGAGAGAAAAATGAGCAACTCCAGGATGCTGGTTCAGAAGATGAGAGCTTGTGTAACACTGTATTTCTGGCAGACTGTCACTCCAGAAATGTTATGTCCCTAATCAAATGTAGGTTTGGGAAAAAGTATCTCTCCCCTCTGTTACCACAGTACTACTTCTGAAGCGCATTATTAGCAGTGAGTTGCTGGGCAAAGGGGTTAAATCGGTATGTCTTTTACATTGCATCATGTGTACCTATCATCTCTGCACATATCTGGAGTGAAGATGAAATAGGTCATTACTCATCTGCAGCAAACAAAAAGTACCATGCATCAAACTAATGGTCAAGGTGGGGAAAGAATATTATTGGGTTCCCATTGTTCAATGTCTTTCTTATCTTGCAGAAGCGACAAGGAGCAAAGAAGCTTCCTGGTTTGTGCAGAGCACCTTCCCCAGCAAGGTACTCTGCAGTAATCCATGCAGTAAATCCCAAGCACTTCTGAAGGATTAATAATTAGAGAGCCTGCTGAAAGCAAAAGAAAGCAAACACTTTATGTTCCCAGACAATGGGTCTTGCAAAGCTCACACAGGAAGTACCAGTCAGGGCGAAGATGTAAAGAGTGACTACCAAGGGTGAAGACGAAAAGAGACAGTATCAGCCCACCTTATTGGGTAACCCACCTTGGAGCTGGGCAAGGCTTCTCCCTACCTGTTTGCAAAGGACTGCTGCAGCCTGCCTGACTGCAGCCTCATCCATTAACTGCATAACAAACAGGCAAGAAGACAACTCCCCTGAGGTCATGTCCCTCCCATATATCTGAATGGGGATAGGAGTTTCATCAGACCATCTTCAGGTGTGCATGTGACCACCACATTTTTTCTCACTTCTCCTAACTGTGAGGCCCATTCCTCACTGGGGCAGCCACAACCTCCCTCTCCTCGCAGCAGCAAACATTCATGCCAAAGGACTTAGTTTCTCCTTGCATCATAACCTTTCCGTGTCCCTCACTTCAGATGTTGGTCCAGTACTGTGGACTTTAAAGCAGCTGGCAACAAGATAAACCAAACTTGGAATTCCAGTAGCCCTTCTCTGAATCCTTTTATGCAATGTCACCTCTTTGGGGTCATAAGAAATCTTCAGTAGTGCAAAGAAGAAACCTTGCCCTTGCTTTGATTTGCTGTCATCACTGATGAGAAGCCCCCACACTCTTTCCTTGGACTAAGAATTCCCACAAAGTATAGGTCAAGAAAGAAAACTTTCCTGTTGTTGTAGCTGATGATTACATGTATATTTTATATGGTAATTACCTGTGATTGCATGGGGTACGATGACGCCTAATAGCTAATATCCCCTGAGGGAAGCTGTGGAAATTCAGTCAATTCAAACACCATGTGTTGCCTGGGACTCTGTCTCACTCTGTGGCCCACAAAACACAGGCTCTATGGAGCTACTGAGGGGACCCATGGGGCAGGTGATACTTGAGGGAGGTTCCTCCACTACCTCCTGTATTTCCCCATCACGGTATGTGGCCTATGGTTGGAGTTACACATTATTTTTAAAACAAACTGCCTTATACCATCATTCCCTCCCAGAAATACCTCTTACTTATTCTTCCCACCCTCCCAGGAGGACCTTGACCTCACTGAGAAGCTCCATCAGCAGCAGTTTCCCTGTCCTTAGAGCTGAGATGTCCTTCGGTTTCTTCCTGAAGCCCCTCCACTCTGAATGACCAAGAAAGCAGTTTGATGGCAATGCTGGGAAAATTCAAACCAAGCCACTGTGCTCTGCATAATGAGGATGCTGCTGAGAATTGCATTTACTTGTGCTTGGAGAAGGTGGTGAGTGACTGTTGCGGATGCAGCGGATCTCTGGCACAATTACAGTACTTACTCTTCTGAGTAGAGGATGGATTTTCAAATAATTTGCAAATAAATTGCATCATTTGCCTGAGTTAGAAGTACTTTGTAAAATATGTCCTTTGACAAATTTAGCAGCAGTCTTCAGGCTTCTGCCTTCTCATGAATGTGCCAGAGGAGATGTGTAGATGTTTCTCCAGCCTTCTTTCGGTGCAAAGCATTTTGCACAGGCGGCATTTGTGAGCTCTCAAAGATGAGTCCTTCTCCTGCCATTGTGCGCTAAAGCTTTGTCACCTTTGGGAAAGGAAAAGGCAATACTGGCTGTCCCAGAGATCAACTCATTTCATAATGGATGGGCCTCCCTCCTGGGAGAACGGGGGTCATGGGCTGGCACAATTTATCCATTCCTCTAGAGAAGAGGAAGGTGTAAGTACATGTCAAGATATCTGCTGGGGCAGGAATGGTTTTAGTGCAAACAAACACATTGAAGCTGGCACAGGTTTTGGAAAGCCACAATGGCTGTGATAGGAGCAGGAGAATGGAGTAGGGGAGAGCACTCACACCCCTGCATAAGCCCTGTTTGCACAAGATTTATAGGGAGAGGATGTGAGCAGGAGGAATTTGTCTGTGGGGCAAGCTGGGTTACCCGTTTCGACAGTTCTGTTTTACAAACTTAGCTTAGTTTCTCTGCATCCGTGCAACAAAGACAGAACTTACAGAAGAACATGCTCATGAAAGACCAGAAATTAAAATGAATCTGGTATTTTCTAGATTTTAAGTCATTACCTTTCTCTTCGCGTTTCGCAGTCACTGTACCAGTCTGATGTTATCAATCTGGGCAAAAGAGGAAACTCTGTAAATTGATACATACACACTAATGCTAAATGCATCCATGGTTGCATGGTTAAAAGAAAAATACCCAAATTGCACATACTGCCATCCTCCTCTGCCCAACCCCTGCTGTTATAATCTGAAGAACCAAAAAGATGGAAAAAAAGAAACTTAAGAAGTTGTAAAGTCAGAGTTAAGACATCCCCAAATCCCTGGCTCTGCCCAATGCTACTAACATCAGGAAAAATAAAAAGAGATTAAGCAGATTATATTTTGGATAGGTCCATCTAGGCTGGAGTGAAAACTTAGTTGAAATGTCATTGCTATGTGATTACTTCACACCGTCATTAAGGGGCAGAGTTAAGATTTGTCTCAGTCTACCTAATATACAGCTTCTTACTCTGAATAAGTTTGGTTTCCTCCTTAAATTCATCAATTATTTGTGTTTTCAGGGTTTGCAATAATTTGTTTTGGCAGAATCAAAATATGCCAATGATAGACCTTTCCTTAACTATGGCTGCTCTACCTTATCCTCCTCATGGTCATAGATTTTTTAGTTTTCCCCTGTAGGAATTAGAAACAAGGAAACTTAAAGGTGTGGTTAGGAAGTTAACTAAGATTACATACAGTATTTTCATTCTTTTTAAGGTTTCTCTAGTGCAAATTCCCTCCCACACAAGGACAGGGAGAGCAGTTGGCTGAGAAACAGCCCCAAAGCTCCTGTTCTTCTTGCTCTCACTCATAGCTCTCCATTTCCCAGGGAACTGGGGTATAGTAGATGGACTAGAGAAGTGCTGGCAGGCAGACATGTGTCCTCGTGCCTCTTATTTATGGCTGCATGTGCAAATGCACATATATTTATCTACATGACAGTGTGAATGAAAAAGCCTTGTTACCTTTTCCATCTCTCACCTCGTTTTTGGGACTGCCGCTGCTACATGAGAGCACATAAAGACACCACATGGGAAGAAAATGGGATAAACTGCCTGGAGGCTGTCTAGATTTAAATGGGAACACTGTACAGGGAACCAGCTCACCTCTGGTTTTCACAGCCCTTTGTGTGCGACGGTGGTTTCAGCCTGGTTCCAGCTCCCTCAGGAGCATGGACTTTGCCTCTGCCTGTAAGATATGAGTGTGGTCCCTGTGCTGTGCTGTGCTGCAGTACATTAGCTCTACAGGGATGTGGTGTTGTGGAGAGACAGCCCCACAGCCAGTCCTCACCAGTTCTCTCCCATTGCAGCCCCTGCAGACTGCAACACATCCCACTGCACCATCATTTCCTTTCAGGTAAGAAACCACACAGCTCCTTTTTTGGTGGTCTTTCTCCTCCGGACTTGGGTAGAAGGGCTTGAGGCTGCACCCAGGCAGGGAGATGGACCTCGTCATGGGGCTGGGACAAGGAGAAAGGACCCTACATTCCTGTTCTTTGCGTGTTGGAGCTGACCTCGCAAGAAGGCAAAGTGCTGACCACAGACCTTCTCTTCCTCCTCCTCCACTTGCTCTCCGGCAGTAATGCACATGTGCTTTGTCCATAAATATATTATTTTGTGTTCCTGCCAGCCCAGACTAATAGGGCTAATGTTTCCTGAGGAGCAGCCCAAAGCTACATTAGCCGCAGATGTTTGATTGATTTAAAACAAAGATCCCGACCGCCAAACTGCTCCATATGGTTTCTCTTCCTGTCACTTTGCCTCCAGGGTTATCTCTGAAATGCAATTAAGGTGCTTAAAAGTACATTTTCAGGAAGACGCAGAATTGATGAGGGTGGGTTTGCCGACAGGTGCCTCCAAATTGTTTGAGCAAGAGCGAGGAAAGTCATGCCCTACTCTGCAACTGCACGCATGGTTTTTCCACTTACGTGGGGATCTTAAATAGAGGGGCAGGCCAAGAAATGCCCCCATCGTAAAGACTTTGCTGTAGATGTACTTTGCCAGTATGCGTGTCTCCTGATATTCTGCTCATTTATTATTGAAGTGAAACATTTCTCTAATTAGATATTTGCTTGGGAACTTAAGTGCTGCAGAGGGTTCATTCAACCCCACCTCTCCCCTGTTTCTGCTGCCTGGGCACCAGAGAAAAAACGCCTCTCTTGAGGGGTTGAAGACCTGACAGTGTTGTTGTGGGTGAGCTGGGCTTTGCCATAAAGAGGGTGCTGGTCCTGCCTGAGCACCAAGGGACCGACACTGTACCCAGGGACACCCACAGAGCTGCTGCAGACCCAACACACTGCCTGATGAAAACATCCCCTGGTCCCCTGTAGGGCTGAGACCTACTCTACATCCAGCTCTGACCAGGACCACAGCCTTGTACACCTTGGAGATGCTGAGGCCAGCAAAGGAAAGTTATGGCCTCTTTGTTCTAATTCACAGAGTAGATGTTTGTAGATTAAAAGTATACTCCTGTATGCCAGCCCTCCATCGTCACCTTAGTTTAGCTGAAACAGGCAAGCAGCGGCCACTCACATCTCATTCTTGGAGAATGTAAATGTTTTGATTGTGAGAGCAGGATTTTTTTAAATCCTTTTTCATGAAAATTCCCCAAAAAAGGTGCCCAACATACAGCATCTTAATCCATGTCTTGTTACATAAGGAAAGGATAGTGGAATGAGTCACCTGCAGTGACCTAAAGGACTGCCAGGTCCCCTCTCTGGACCACTGACAAAATAGTGTCCATGGATTTGAGCAGGGAACCACTAGCCATGGTGCGGAATTAATTTCATATTATGTAAAACAGGTCTGAAGATTCATGTCTGTACATTTGCATGCTGTAAATATACAGCAGGGTGGGATAATTATCTGGTGCTCAACTGTCTTCAAACTAGAACTCTGTTAACCTTGTCCTTGCCACTTTTGGAATTAAAATCCTACGGTAATTCATCATAAAAATTCTTGGTAACTTCAAGTATAATTACTAAGTAATTTTCAAGCACATGTAATTACCATGCCCAATTAATCTCATCATGAATCTTAAAGCCAGGTTATTTAACGGGCCTTAGATCTAAATAAACACGTGCATATATATATGTATATGTATGCATCTGTATGAGCCTGTTTGTGTCACAGAGAAGGAGGGCAGCCCTCAGAAATGCATCTTTCTCCATAGCCTGCTGTATTCCTTTAAGTAGACATAAGACAAAATATTACCCTGACCACTGCATACATAGTCCTTAAATTCATATGTATGATCACCACTCTCCAGATCTCCATAGCCATTTAAAGTGAAGTTTTTCACAGAAAACAGCTTGTACAAGCACCACCATATTGCACCATTTTTATTTTCTTTCAAGGGCTTCCAGAGCAAATGTTCTTCAGCTTCAAACAAGAGGAGAAGCTTGCTTTCTTGTTCTGCCCATGCTGCAAAACCAACCTGAGATCTGAAAACTCAGCTATTTTCTTCTCTTGGCTTTCATACCCCCTCAGGGAAGAGAAACATGGACTAGAAGAGCCTACCCATTTTTTGCTACACTGGAAGACCAAGCAAATGAACTTAGCCGCTTTCTGATTAATCACTACACCAGTGATCATCAGTAATAAAACAGCAGAAAGGCTCATCCCTTACTGTGTTAAGAGGTTAAACGAGGTGTGCGGGTTCCCAGTACTTGATGAAGCCCTGGTCTCTGCACCTTCATGACAAGCACTGTGTGTCTGCTGTGTGGGAAGTTTATCGGCAGGAGGCTCCATTCCCTCTGTGGACTTAGATCCACGCCACACGCAGCCTGCCTTGTCAGGGTGGCAGATTGGTTGGGTCCACCCACATCTGCTATTCCCAAGGGGCAAGGTCATTGCCAGGGCCACTGCTAATAACAACATGGCCATTAGAAACTGCTTGTGAATAATATTCACATGCATTTTGTAAATTAAGGGTTTTGCTGAACAAAATGTCTTTATTTGGTCACTGTCACACTATAGCACAGAGATCAAGCTCCTAAGTAAGCTCCTATGTGGTGCATAAGGAAGGCATTAGAATAACATGATGGGTAACTGGATAATTGCAACACTGATTTCCCCCCAGCAAATCACCATAGCTATAATGTGAAGATATTTTCTTTGAGCTGAAGACCCCCTCCCCAGGACCCAAACACATGGCACAGAAACCTGAGAGCAAGAGAAATGCTGCTGACCTGTGGTCCTCAGAGCTGAACAAATCCTTCAGGCTCTGAATGCATCTTATAGAAATTATTCCAAAAACAACTTGCTAAAATGGACAGGGAGAGAGATTCACTGCATGAAATCTGAGAAAGATGTTTAAAGGCTTCTAGAAAGAGAAAGATGATATATTTTAATCCTGCATTCTGCAGCTTCACATTTCCATGCAAGGTTGAATCTGCAGCTTCCTGCTTTCTCCTTTCTACTGAGAAATACTCTTTAAATGGAAGCGCCAGGAACATTGCCAGCCAGGCAAATGTAGCATGATGCATCATTTGTAATGCACCTCCTCGATCCCTGCAGACAGCTTTGTCCCTGGCCTTCTTGCTCTTGCACCTTGAGCTTGAGTAATATCTGTCCTTGAATTTCACTGCCCTAAGTGCCTGCTGTGCCTGATGCCAGGATCCCTGTCTGTGGGACGGCACTGTGCCTGCTAAGCACAGGAACAAAGCCTGATCCTCCCTTCCACCTCCAAGAAAACATTGCAGAAAACTGCATGAGCATCTCCTTCCCACCGAGAGGAGAGAAGGCAGCCCTGGGACCAGATTGCTGGGAGCAGAAAGAAACGTGAACATGGTGGGAGGCTTGTTAGCAGGAGATAGCCATGGCACTGAGCCACTGCCTGCTTGGGACCCTCACTAAGCTACAGCAAAATCGGCTGGTTCTCAGAGCTACACTGTATCTATCTCCTCTCTGGGAGGTTGCTGGGTCAGCTGTATTAAAATGCATTTATTCTTAAGAGGGTCAGTAATCTGACACAACAGTGATGTATGAGTGAATGGAGATAATACATAAATTTCTAACAATGCAGAAAGAAAAATCCCAGAGTTTAGCTGTTTGTAACAACAGAGCATGAGATCTGTCAATTCGTATCACAACAACCAAATTAAAAAAATGCAAGCTGACAGGAGGAAAAGAAACAAAAGACTTCTATCCAATTACCTCCAGAAGGATATTAAATTATGGAGGTACTTGGTTTTGTGTTGGCAAATAAGTATTTAAATGGACCTGAAGTCCTTCATATTCTGAAAGTTGGGTTAATCTGCATAGAAGAAATGGATGCTGTGGACACTTGTTCCCAAAAGCGAAATGGAGGGCTGGAGGCTGGAGGCTGACATGGCTGGGAACAGTCTTCCTATGCCTGTTGAGATGAGGGAGGAGGCACTGCAAACACTTGGGCATCTCATTTTGGAAGCCTCCATCACCACCACTGAAGCGAACACTTCACCGTACCTCCGTCCTTGAGACAGAGACACTGTTGTAAGCAACAGCTCAACCTCTTCTGTAGCATGCAGCCAGCTGATTTTGGCAACCAGTACCATGAAGAAAAGGTTGAACCTATCACCCTTGCTGCTTGTCTTGGCCTGTCTGGCAGGAGGCTTCAGGCACTCCTGCCAAGCACTGAATAGGGTTGGATTGAAGATGGTGCATTGCTGATGTCCAGATTGCAAGAACCAAGTGTCTTGTGCTACCTCCACCACCAGAAAACAAGGAACAGTCCACACAGAGGGGAGGGGATGACTTATTTAAAGCAGGCAGCAAGCAAATGTAGAGCTGGCAGCATGAAGAGTTAAACCTCACACTCCTGGAGACAGATCAGTCACAGAGGGTATTTCCTGCAAATATCTCACTGAGGGGGTGAGATGTTTACGAAGAGTACACTAAGGGACAGAAGAACTCCAAATTTAATCTATTAAAAATCCAGCCTGAAGCTAGGAAAAGGTGAATGTTGTGGACCCGCAACTTCCTGATGATGACAAGAACAAAGCGATCTGTTTGACCAACTCTGGGACAGGTAGACCATGCAAAGTTTCCTCCCATAAGAAATACGTTTAGTAGAGACAAATCCTGGCAATCTCTGTTGTATGTGATGTGCTGCACTCAGGAGAGTCATCAGAGCAGGCTGCAGCAGGACTGAAATGCGTCACGGTGGAACAGGAAGATGAGTCAAAGACACTTTCTCCTGGGTACATACAGGGAAGAGGAAGGTGAAAGTGTCAGGAAACATCAAGACACTCACAAGAGACAGAAAACAGACACTGAAAGACAGCTGTGAGCAGTGACAAGTGATGATCAAGCACTTTCCCAGGGTGCAGGTAGCTGCCCACTGCCATAGCCCACAATGTGCCTGTGTAACCCATGAAGGCATCTGGAAGGAGGTGGCCACAGCCTGGCTTGCATGGGTAAGCCTTGTAAGCCCCAGGATGAAGATTAGTACCCAGAACCCAGGGGATCTGTGCCAGGACAGGGGTGCAAGGCTGGTACATAGTGTTGAGAGGCATGTGGCTGGAGAAGCAGCATAGCACTGACACGGCTTCTTAGCCTGGGCAGGTGTTGCCTTCATCACACCTCTGCCCAGGAACAGCCTTGGCCAAACTTTAGTCTTACTTATATATTCTTGTGCCATATTATCTCTGTCTGTGCAAGGCCAAGAGTGTCCCTATTGAAGGAGAAGCTGCAGAGAGCCACTTTGGATCAAGGATCCTTATATCCTTCAAGTTCAAAGCAGACTACGGCAGGGAGGAGGGAAAAAAGAGAGACAGCCAAATTCTTTTGTCACATAACCTGCTGTAAGTCCAGGGTAATTAAATTAAGTACAATGAGCCTCCACACATCGTTCCCTACTCCCACTCGGGAGCAGTTATTTGCTGCTGGCCAATTCCTGCAGCAGATGATGCCCTTACCTACCAAGTTGGCAAAATTCTCCTGGCCAGGACATTGCAGAGAGGATCAAAAGCTGCTGCCCAGGGAGAGAAGAAACTGCCCCTCTACTAAGGCATTTAGAAACCTCAGGTTTAAGTACACTCGGGTTTCAAATGCCTTTCACCAATGCTGCCAGTCCCAGTTCCCACACTGATACCACTCTGCACCATTTTCCCCTGAACCTACCTGAGGGACGCTCTTACCTGCAGACACACAGCTCAGTAGGTGTTTCAGCAGGACACCAGTGGGTCTCCTGCAGGCTGGTGGTGCTCAGCAGCATTCAGCTCTCCTGCATGATGAGAAGGAAAGATGGGAAAGCCAGGGAAGGAGAGTCGCTGGTTTGGCTGAGAGGAGGTGGTGAAATGAAGATGTGCAGGAGCAGGGAGCAGCCTGACATCTCAGAGGACAGGAGTAAATGGGCAGTGCTTCAGGCAACATGCAGTTTTCTAGTTCCTAGGCAAGGGCTCTTGTGCTGGTCCAGACGTAGCTCACTGCAGCCCATTCAGTGAGATGCTGAGCACAATGAAAGCATTCTGCCAGCCCAGCAGGTCTACTCTAGGCACGGACAGGAAAGACCATGAGCAGCTGAGAGAAGTGATTTAACCCTCCTGCTCTGTGCCCTGCAGGTCTGGTCCAGATGGGGTCGGTCCCTGCAATCCCACATTGTCTGGGGAGTTCTTGTTTCTGCTTTCTCCAGCCAGAAAGCCCGTTTCAGGGCGCTGTAGAGATATATATAATAACTGCATTTTCCCATAGATTAATTTGAGGACCTGGAGGAGGTGACAGCAGAAGCCCTATGGGGGTGATGAATAGCTGTATTTAAGGCTACTGGCTTAACCAGAGGAAGTTTTGGAACCTTAGTGTTTATCAGGCAAACCTGCCTTCAGTAATTACGCCTCCTCTGCTTTCCTTCCCTGTGTAGGGAAAAGTTTTCAGGCACATAAATGAATTCTTTTGTGCACATTTAAAGTGCTGGGGTTGGGATGCATTCACACTCTGCACAAAGCAAAGGAGGGAGTTTTGATTCCCCTCTGAGAATGGTGTTTGGGGAAGAAAATCCTCCAGAAAAAAATAGCTCACACTCTGCTTTCTTCTGGTGGTGTGGGCTGATTTGTGCTGTCTGCAATTGTAATCAAAGTTAATTTAATCCTGGTGTGGAGGTTGCTGAGCAACTGAAGACATTTATCCAGGAAAGACAGAGTGTAATCACATCACCTCAAGTAAAGTTGGGAGGGCAACCATGTAACCGTGGTAATGCTTGGGGCAGAGAGCTGCAGGTCACAGAAAAGCACAGGTATTCATGGTAGGAAGGCCATGGGGAAAGCGTTAGGGTTGTGCCAAAAGTGTGCTTTCTACTGTAATGCAGAAAGACTGGCTGAGATTCAGAATAGGGCCCTGTATGGACAACATACATGGAAACATGTCTTCCCAGATCATGAGCTCTGAGTGCCTGCCTGGCCATGTGGCTGTAAGCAAAAAGGAGTTGCAACACCAGGAAGATCGTCAATCAAGTCAGTGTTACAGGTAGCCCCTCAATACCTCCTTCCCTCTGATATACTAGTGTTTCCTCACTGTCCCAGGATCTGTGAGCCCTCCTGCTCAAAACTGGGGCATGCTGGGCTGTGCCATCACCACCAGCACCAGGGTTTGGGGCTGAGCATCCTCAGCTTCAGTCTTGCCCCTGCCAACATAGAAGAAAGACGGGAAGCCCAGCACTGCCAGTGAAGCTGCTCTGCTCACACTAAAAGCCAGTCTCCCTAGGCACCTGCTGTGCCATCATCAGGGCCATTTGCTGGTGATGAGAGGCCTCGGCTGCTCACTGCTCGATGGGCACCCGCTGCTGCAGGGGGGCTGCTGCTGGAGGCAGCAGGGATGGCCTGATTAAGTGATTCAGCAGGGGAAGAGGGGCCCTGCCATCAGCGACTCCGCAATCAAGGAGGAAATTTCCTCTGCTTTTTTCTCTTTTTTTCTTTTTAATTATTATTTTATTCAAAACCAAAGAGCTTTCGTGGAATTCAAAGGCCTATGGGTGCACCAAGGGAGGCAGCAGCCTGCCAGGGAAAGGCACTGAAGTACTGTGACATCCCAAGCAAGGCAAGTGGCTCCTCACCCCAGATGCTTCCTCCCGTTAGGTCTCTTCCAGCACAGCATCTTTTGGGGAGTAGTAGCTACCACAGAGCAGGCAGAGTTCAGCTCCTTCTGCACTTACCAAGCTGTC
Organism: Forpus xanthops; assembly: GCA_032466535.1. NCBI lineage: Eukaryota > Metazoa > Chordata > Aves > Psittaciformes > Psittacidae > Forpus > Forpus xanthops. Next base: position 27,111 of record JASSUY010045381.1, read on the forward strand.
TATGAAATAGCACTTGCAGGGAAAAAAAGGAATTCTTTTGACTTTTTAAAGAGACATGTAAAGTTCCTCTATGAGAGGAGCAAGTTGATGACTTAGGAGGAGATCCCGGCTTTTCAAAGCAGAGCTGCACTTCAGTATGTCCAAGTGATCAAGAAGTTGGACAGATGGCAGGAAAACCAGCGGATCTGCTTTACACCAAAGCTCATGACCCAGCGACAGCTCAGCCCATCAGAGGCAGGAGAACTGAGGCATGTGAAGCCAGGTGAAGTTTAAGATCTCCCAAACACAGGCTTTGGGAAAAAGCAAAAAAGCCATAGGATTTTTTTTTTCCTTGTGCTGAAACTTTTGCTATGTTTTCCATAATTTTGCTTCCTTCTTGTGTTGTGCCCTAAATGGGCAAAGCTGGGTAATTTTTTTTTTCCACAGCACAATGGCCATTTCTACCTCCTTCATCCTGCACTTCTTGGAGAGGTAAAGGCAGTAAATACGAGACACGTGGACTGTTCATCTGCCCACTACCTGCAGCAGCACCCTCCAGAACATGCCCATCCTAGGAGGATGCTCACTTGCTTTGCTTCAGCTACTTGGTGGTGACAGCAAAGCCAAGAGTTTGCCTTCCCTGGGGAGCATCATTGATGCTGCGGGAACTCCACTCCTGTGCCAAGCTGGCCGCACTGGGCTGGGTTAAGGGATGTGGAGCTCCTCCCCAGGAAACTGCAGATGGGAGGGAAGGGAAGGGCAATACTGAGATGAGATTGTCAAAAAAAGAAAAAGGGGGGAGAAACAAAACAAAACAAAACAAAATAAAATAAAATAAAATAAAATAAAAGTAATTTTTCCCAAGAAATTTTCATTTGGGAAAAAGGGTGGAATCAATTTTTAATCAAGATGCAGTTTTGATTAAATCCCATAACCCTCAGGTTGCCTGGGCTTTAGTCTGACACCCTGGTTTTGATCAGCCCCAGCACCAAAGGTTCCAAACACAAGCTGTTTTGGAGCATTTGATTCCTTGAAGGAAATGGAGGGATGAAAAAATACAAATTACTTCATGAAACCCAACTGCAGAAGCAAAAATGCCAATCAATGCACAACCCTGCATAGCACTGCTGCCATTTCGTCAGTGTGAAAGCCCTTCTGAAGGCCCACCAGCTTTCTGCAGTGTTTCTGGCAGCTGGTGGCCCAGCAAGGGGTGATGAATGCTGGGCGAAGGAGCTAATCCATCCCTGCTGCAGGGGCGCTGAAGGCCTTCACGGACCCTGTGTATACCTTATAGGTGAGATTTTCCCAAGGGGGCTGAGAATACAAAGACCTACAGGAATTTCACCTGCACAGCAGGCTGGGTATCAGGATCTAACTGCACAGCTCATCCTAGACCACAGGCTGGGTATCGGGATCTAACTGCACAGCTCATCCTAGACCACAGGCTGGGTATCGGGATCTAACTGC
>JASSUY010045383.1:0-12103 GCA_032466535.1 Forpus xanthops
ATCTCAACCTGTGGGAGTTGCATTCTTTTGATTCTCCTTCCCATTTCCCCAGGACTGGGGAAGAAAGAGGGGGAGTGAGCAGAACTGTTTGAGGGGCCTCAAACCACGACACAAACTGAATCAAAAAGCAGAACCAAACTAACTAGCTTTACTGAATTAGCAGAAGATGAGAGAAAATGGAGCCACTTAAGGTTGCTGAAATTTATCTTACCTTAAAGATGATTTGAATTGAATGGATAGTAATGAACTAAAAATAAAATTGCCATTCAAAATCAGAATGGAAAACAATTTTTTAATATTCATTCTCTGACCTTTTTTTTCATAAAACACCATGTGGACTCCATAAGGATGCTGTTGAAGACAAGGACTCCTCAGCAGAAACTAAGATTTGAAATCTGGATACCTCACATCAGAAGAATCCAACTAAGGGAAGTTCCCTGTGAGCACCCGATCTCTAGAAATGTTCAAGGCCAGGTTGGACAGAGCCTTGAACAACCTCATCTAATGATAGGTGTCCCCACCTATTGCTAGCAGGGCTGGAAACATGATCTTTAAGGTCTCTTCCAAACCAGACCAGTCTATAATTCTATTATTTACTAATTTAGCATGTTCTACTTACACCTCACAATACCCAAAGTCTAAAGAGAGTTTCTCTAGCTGGAATAGATGCCATGAAGAATTTACTTTGTTATTGTATGGTTTTATTGCATGATTTTAAGAGCTACAAAACAGCTTTACTTTAACAGATGTTGTGGCTTAAATTAGCCTTTAATATCCACTGCATGAGTTGCTTTAATAAGGCTAAAATAAGCATCTACAGAGAATTGCTTTTTTCATATATTACTGATTTCATACATTTCTGATGTAAATATTTTCTGTAAACACTGATTTTTACTTCCTTAGTTTTTCATTATTCTCTTTGGTTTTGTTGCTTGCCTTTGGAATTAGTGGATTTGGACTAAAAACAGAAGAAATGTAAGACTTCTGTGACAGTGTAAGAGGCAGACATTTAAAGGCAAGAACAAGTGAGGCAAATGAAGAATAAAAAGAGGGAGAGGTAGGAACATTGCAGACCCAAATGTAACACCAGAGCTAAATCGTTCAGTTAACCAAATACTAATAGAGGTAAAAAGTGGCATGTGTGATTTATATTCCTCAATTCATAATTATATTTTTTACTTATTTAAGAACCTGTTTTTTATGCTGTGTGCTTTATCCGAGAAAAGGTCTTGCATACAAAAACTAGGTAAATTTGGAAAGACTGTGAAGGAGAAGAATTTATTAGTGATATATAGTTCAGGGAACCTTTTTTTGAAACACAAAAAGGCATTTATTATCATATAGATCAAAATAAAAGATGGCTACTATCATGTGAAAGTGAGGGGAGCTAGGGAAGACTTCATCGTAACTTCCTGAACCAGTCAATAGGCTGAATCTGAGTTCTAACCCATAGGGATGCCTATTGGATAAGAAATTTATCTTATGCATACTAAATAACTAACTCATGCTAGCTATTAGAGATTATAATCTGACTGTGTGTTACTTCAAGCTTGGTTTTGCAAACAGTCCCTATCACCAGCAATCACAAACCTTAATTTGACATGATTTTTTTATTAATAAAGAAAATTATTCTGTAAACTATTAGCATTAGTCCTTCACAGGTGTTAGCAGTTATTGGCAATAGGTAACATACACAAAGCAGGAATACCTGCCTAGAGGTCCTTCTTATGCTGCTGATGTGTTTCCCTGACCAAGTCAGCCAAACTGACCTCCAAGCTAGCAGGACTGTTTAGTGCAAGGTCTTTATAATGGGACAGTGACATACTGGTCAGGTACAAGGGTCTCAGCTTTTCCTGGGGCACTGATAGATAAAATATTAGAGGTTGAGAAATCTCCCTTATTCCTTCACATGACAGCTACCACTAGGAGTTTACAAGTGCATATGTTCACGCATGTAAGTTGCATTATCCCAAAATTTCATCATGGAAATTTTTGTGCTTTTTTCCTGATTATAGGATAGGGCAGATGAGCATTTGAAGCATTTTTTTTTTTTCTATTAGTAGTGATCCAGTTCTCAAGCCTTAGTAATAAATTAAATCTAAGCTATTTAAAATGTGAATAGTGTACAAATCTCCTGAAATTTGCGCAAGCAGCAAAGACTACTTCTTCGGCTTTAGAAACAGATGAGTGAGAACTAATAATTATTCAAGTTGGTTGTAAACACCTTTTTTGTAGGGTAAGAAAGTAGTTTTTTTATTTCTTAAACATGCACTACCCAACTTCACCAGCAATCTCCCTGTCTTTATCTCAACTTCCAAGATTTCTTATTTTTGTATTTTTCCTATTTTCTTTCCCTTTCTGCTCAATGGAAGGGAAAGAGCGAATGGCTGGGTGGGAGTCTGGTTATTAGCTAAGGCTAGCCCTCTAAGACCATTTCAATTCTTAACCAAAACTGTAAGACATTATGCACATATAAAATATACATACAGCCCCTAAAAGCTTGTAGTCTGCAAGAGGAGAATAAGTTTTAACAATTACACTAGAATTTCAGGAAGCATGTTCTCAATTTCCTGATCATAAGCAACAGAGTCTAATTCTCTATTAGCTTAAAATACAAGCTTAAAAAATGTCAGCTTTTAGAAAGCTTAGACAATAACAGTTATTCATTTAGTCAGTATCTCATTTTTAGCTACTTTTTTTACTGCTTCCTTTTCACTCCTATAACCCATAAGTAATGTGTTCTGTTGTAGCTAACTGGAATCTGTTGCAAATATATATATACAATAATTTAGGAGTACAAACTTCATCTTTATTGGAAAGTACAGAGGGTTTGACCTAAACGGGCTTATGCAGGATATTTATAAGCAGAAAGACAAATTTTAGAACCTGAAGATGTGTATGCAAGTCACATAAAAAAAAGAAAAACACATTTTGTCTGCTTTACAGACTGATTGATTCTTTGTGAGTGTGGTTTTCAATGGTTCTCTATGGAGACTTTGACCATATTTGTCTGGGTAAAAACTGGTATGTGTATCTATTTCTTTTAATTTTCTTTTGAGAGTTAATTAGGAAGTATTAAGTGTGGAGGAGGGCAGGGGGTAAAGAATTTTATGAGATATATGCCAAACAACTCTACAGCTATTCTAATTAGATTTAGCTTCCAAAGGCATATAAAAAAGAGCCATCAGAGGGGGTTTATTAGAAGAACTGTGCTAAAGAATTGAATGGTCATTTGAAATCTGAACAAGTGTCATTAAAAAAAAAAAAAGAACTCATCTTGTTTAATTTCTAAAGAAGATTTGACCAAATGTTGTCAAAAGTGAATAGAAATTTCATATTTTATTTTTAGAAGACAAAATCTAGGCGTCTGAGAAATGCTTACCGTTCAGTAATGGGTGTATTTTCCTAATTTCAAGTTGGCTTGGACAAAATGGCTTCAAAATTAACATCTAGGTGACACTGCAAAAGAATAAACAGAAAAGGGTATGCCAAACCCAAACTCGAAAGTGTCTTGAAGAGTGCAGAGACTCAGACTCAACTATTAACAGGATTTAGTCAAATAAACCTGATCTGTTTTGTGGAAGTATTGAACAAGGCACCCGCCAATTTAGTCCCTAGTTATTGCAACATTATGAATGGCAGGGGCATGATGAAAACTGACAGAAGTATGAGATTTTTGCCAAATGTAACCAAGCAGATGCAATATTGTTATATGCTTATTAACAAACTGGATAATTTTGAGAGACCACCTGCCCTGCAAGCCGGGAGAGAGACAAGAGAACAACTGCCTTGAGCTACCACCTGTTGTCTCCCATTTTAATGCTCAGATACAGTCAAATGACTGTGCAGAACCCTAATGGGTCTACAAAGCAACCTGCTTTGCACAGACTGCTCCCAAGGTAACTCTTTTCTCCCTTCAAGACTTTCCCTTAGCAATCACTTCTTGGGCCATGATGATCAAAAAAAAAATGAAACCTCATTAAATTCTGAACATCCAATGGCACTGAGATGGTAGATAGGACTATATGCGAAGCTGCAATCGCATACTGTGAAAGTAAGCAGACTTGCTTCAATTTGGCAAAGCCATCACCAGAGAAAAACATGGTGAAACGAGTCAAGGAAAGAACACAAGGTACTGCAGGGAAAAGGAGAGAGTAGAAGGTAAAACCTAAATATGATATCCTATATATTACAGTGCTAGTCCTGGAGTTCTTTCTTATATTCTATTGTGAGAAGCAGGGTGTAAAGAATAGGAGGTTAAGACTATCTGAAAAGGTCAAAGGTCTGTCTAGCCTTCTATCTAATCAGAGACTCTGGCATGTATTTAGGAAAACCAGGCATCTAGAAGAGAATTACAACCCCACAGCTTTCAAAAAGCCTTTTCTCCCATGATTTTTTTCAACATTTTTAACCTCTCTACATTTTCAGTGAGTTCCACAGATTCTTACATGTTGCATGAAAATGCACTAAATTAACCTGCTCCCTGAATCTATTCATCTGCCTAAGTTCTCTAATAAAACTAGGTAATAAACATGCGTACTTCATCTTTTTAATGCCAGCTGTGATTTTAGAAACCTGTATCTTATTGGTTTTCAGTTTTCTCTTTCCCAGGAAGAGGGTGATAATCTTTTAATCTCTCCTCATACAGTAACCTTTTCATATCTTCCACAATTTCATTTACTTTCCTTCTTTTTTTTTTTTTTTTTCAGTTCTATTATATGATTTTTGAGACAGAAGGATGAGACCTGCAAACAGCACTAAAGATAGTGGAGAATAAACACTGACTTAGCTAATATTTTCTGAAAACAGTACAATGACTCCAAGATTTTTGGACTCATTGCAGTCTTTGGACAACTAGGATTATTTCCTCTATGTGAACAACTGACACTACGTTTTATTTGACATTTTACTGCCCTTGCTCTTTCTTCTGGATCCCTCACCAAACTCAAAGTTCAAATGAAAATATAAATAACTTCTGTCTACACAGAACTCTTTGCTTTTGCATTCATCTTAAATTCTTCATTGGTTTTCACTCTTTGGTATCAGGCTAACCTAAAGGCAACCTCCAGAATCTTTTCAGCAGTGCTCCTGGGTTTCTTTCTAGTCAATGCCCTTACCTGTGGTGGGTCTCTTGCTTTCATCTGGACACAATTTTCTATTATTAATGCACATATTATCTGTGTGTTCAACACAGGGTAGTCTCTTCAGTGCATACACTGAACCTTTTCCCTTCCTATGTTAAAAAAGAAGATTCAGATAAGCTGTGCACTGGCTGATCAGAATCTTACCTTTCAGGCACTGTGCATTGGCTGAATGGTCCATTTTGAAATGGGATTTTGGGGTGCAGACCTATGGCTTATACACACACTTCCAACCTAAGTTTCCTGTGATTCATGTACCACTTCAGTGTTATGTGATAGAGCAAATCTGCTCTAAGTTATATTCTTGGCCACGGTGGGGTTTACACAGTGTAAACCAAGAGAGCTCTTTCTGGAATTCTATGGGGAATAAAATGTCAGAAAACAGACATGAAATTATCAGTTCCGACGTGCTGGCTTGAGAGTTAAGAAGATCTGCTAAAACTGTTGTCTCTCAAGCTGCCATTCTTTAGAAGTATTTGTGTGCTGCAGTACAGGTGACATTTTAGATTCATATCAGAGTTTGAAAAGTTTATGTTTTGTGCACAAATGAGTTCCTGTGGGCTGCAGAATTCCTATAGGAATTTGTCTAAGACAACTACACAACTGTGCTCACTTTTGGTAGACAAAATAGCATTGTATGGGAACAAAGAGCTCTGTTTCACTTATGTTTGTCTTAGGTTTGACCATTGTTATAAACAAATGCCAGGGAGTGGAACACTATTTTCTGTCAGCAGCATCTGTCTCCTTGGAAGATTTCTCAGTCAATTAATCTGGCAGCTTTGGAGTAGCCTCTAGGTCTGTCATGTAGTTACCCTTGTCCTTGCAGAACTGTTTTATAGTGATTAAATTTGTTTCTGAATAATGCCTGCAATTTTTATGTGATTAAGCTCCAACACAAATCACTTATGAGATCTCTAAGCCAGTCTTTTTATGGCAATTGCAGTACTTACTAACTGCTGACATTCCCTCTACCAAGCATTTATTATAATAAATAAGAATCGCAACACAAATTACTACTGTGCCAGTCTGGAAATATTCCAGCATTTACATTGATACAGTCCTTTGTGAATATTCCTAGCTTCTACTTAGAGTTACACAGACTTTTTCAGATTGTTACACAAAAGCTTAAGCCATGGCAGTCTCATTACTACCAGTTAATCTATGCAATTAAAATCCCATGCAATATACTTGATGCATGTGTAACCAGACATCTTTGTGTGACTAGTTAAATAACAGTTTGCTTTTATACCCAGCATGAACCTATTCTTGGAGGTTAATTATCGAAAAGATATTTGCAAAGGTTTGCAGCCCAAATTAAAAACTGAGTCCTCACTGGTGATAAGTACGCAGGACACAATTTTGTATTCATTTGAGAATCTGTCATTTCAGTATTGAAGCCAATTATAAGTCATTTCCTTGTGTTCTCATTTAACAATATATTTTAGGAGCAAAACACAGATCTGTGAAAGATCTAGACTTCCACAAAGATTTCCTCACAATCAGGGTTAGAGATTTAGAAGAGCAGAGACTTAAAATAACCTAAAACCTCTACCTTCTACTGCTCTCAGAAGGTTGATTTGAAACTCTTTCTGTTCTTTTAAAAAGTATATTCCAAATAAAAAGATCATTTCCTATGGAATACTAATACATGTCTTTTAAATATTTCTCTACATGAATACAGAAAGGAACCCTTTGTCAGCTTCAAATAATCTAATGTATCAAACCTCCTACTGATGTCATGAAGAATTGGGTACTTTGATTCTTTTGGAAATCCTATCAAACATGCATAGTTATATATCTAAACACTTGTAATGCAGTTCAGATTTTAAAGGGAGTTTAATTAAAATATTTGAAGTATTAAATAAAAAAAAAACATAATTTAAAGAATTTGTCATGCTTATCAATCAATTTTTTTCAATATCAAATGTACTGATGATGTTGCCTCACACAGGCAAATATTTTCCATACATTGAAGCATTTTTTAAAAATAAAGAATATCCATTTCTCTAGTGTTAATGACATCTATATTAAGGTTTTTAAAAGTAATAATTACCTATCATATATAAAAATAAATTAAGACATTAAAAAAATTGTTTAGAAAAGGAATAATAACAACAGTACAAAACCTCAAGCATAATGCTTTAATGTTAAGAATGTTATATTTATGTCAATTGACCAATTAGTTTGAAGGGTATGTAGGAGACAAAATTAAGGCTGTCAATATAAACATAGGTAAGATGTTTAAAACTTTATTTTTCTATGACAGATTATTGAATAATTATGTAAAATCAAATTAAGATAACTTTATCAAGTAACAGAATAAAATATACCAAACATTTCATGAAAAACACATCCTATGAATAATACTGACATTTAGGTGAAGTAGATGCTCCCTGGGCATAGGCATGTGTAAAGATGTCTTTAGTTCCGCAAGTTCAAGATGCACAATGTGAAATATCTGCCTTACTCCTGTGAAGCTGATTACTTTATGGCGATAAATGATAACATCTTTAAGGTACTTAAGTTGTTAAAGATATGCAGTTGATTTTCATAATAAAAATTTTTGTTGTAGGTTGGTTTTTTTTTTTTTTTTTAGTGGAAGTATCCAATTTTTAGTATGCATTTGAAGGAATTAATTAGAAAAATATCTAAGTCTCAATTACTACAATCAGTTAGTCACCAGCGACCTACAGACTATATTTCCAGACATGCAAATTTAGGTGTCCCAAATTCAGCCTTTCAGAACAAAATTTAAAAGTTGCATTTGTAAGGAATCAGTAGTTGTAAATCAATACATTCTTCATTAAATCCATTGCCACATTGATTTGTGCTAACAAAGCATAACCCTAAAGTATTTAAAAATCAAATAGTTAATGGCTGGATCTAATGTCAATGTGTTATTGTGTTCAATGCTGACTTTGTTCTCACTTGAATGATTGTTGTCTCTTCATCCTATTGCAGCTTCTTTCTTTTCCCATCCTCACTCCATCCTATAGGAGTGATTGGGATTGCTGGATTGCTGTGGCAACAGAAAGACCTTGAAATGGGTGCACTCTGGGGATGAGCCTCATCTTTTTCTCACCCACATCCTTGTCTTCCTCCCCCACAGTGCATCCCAGGCTGCTTGAGCAGAAGAGTATATTTCAACTCATGGGATTTCTGTCTTCAAAAAACATAAATAAATAAATCACTGAAAACATTCAAGGCCTTGAAAACATTTTAGATAGCAGCATTTGTTTACTTGCCATACCTTCTCTAATATTAAGATGCAACAGCAAAATCCAGGATGACTTATCTTGAGTCTAAAACACGTGTATGAGAACTTCACAGATGCTTGTTTGCTTTTTGACTAAGCTGTCATATTGCAACTTAATCTGCTAACATTGCAAAAGCAAAGAAAAACAAATGCACAGTGTTAAAAATGTGCAGCAAGAAGCAGTGAGTATCTGCTTAGTTTGAAACAAATTACAGAATTTTTATTTCTCCACCTCCAAAGTGATTGATGTAAGGTAACAATGTGCTCGACCCACTTCATCAACTTCTGTCTGGATACAGAATGTCTGTGTCACAAACCAGAACAGTTTTCAGCAATGAGAGATCAGGTTATTACTGTTTTAAAAGTTACAGGTGTTACGTAGAGCAAAAGGCTAATAACTTGTAACACTGATAATATTTCTTGCACATGGCATCTCTCACAAATTTCTATTGTATCAGTACATAATACTTCTGAAGTTTTCTACACTGATAAAATCATTGAATAAACTGGCTGTGAGTAATCAAATGGATTAAATAAATATACACTTAAAAAAAATTGAACTACATATTAAGAAATGAAAACTGAACAAAATTACTTCATAGAAATGTGTCTAAGCAAAAAAGCAAAACAAGGTATATATAATATGGAGGGAAGGAGGGAAGAGAAATTAAAAAATAAAAGGAAAATATTCCTCAAAAATTCTATAGTTTGAAAAAAATTTATTGGTACCAGAAATCAATCAGTAGTCAACCAGTTTGTCTTTCAAGTAGCTAGGAATGTATTCTTTCGAATCCCTCTTTGTTTGTTAATATGAAGAAAAAAGATTCTGCTACACACTTTAACTGTGAAAAATATATTTATTTGTTGGTGGAGTATTTTTTTATTTTAGAAGAAAAATAACAGGTTTCTCTGTTTCTAGTTCATAACTTGCATTTCTGACTTCAGATTTGATTTTCTAAAGATTTGTGTATGTTGCATATGATTTTGCTATAACTTGCTCATACACTTGATAAAAGAAGTGAATTATATAGATACCTACCAGCATGTAACTGAAACAAAGAGTATATAGAATTTAAATGTGGGAATAAGAAACCAGCCCTTGTGTGCTCATATTCCCAGTAATCACATTAGCAACAGCTTGAATTTCAAAAGCATTTTATGCAAAAAGGCATAAAGAGCCCCCTTTGTAATTCACTCACTAAGAAAAAACAAAATGAAAAGGCTGTGGAGAATTGTCATGGCATGTATGAGGTCAGTCTGCTCTCCCAAACAGGGATTTAATACCTCTTTTTCCTCATTCACCCAGAAGCAACAAATGTAATTCACTGTTCAGTCAGACATCCTTTTACTTAATATTCTCCACATATAATAACATATAATAATAATATTCATACCTTGTAATATATGATTCTTTGCTACTCAAAAAAAAATTCTTTCAAACTTTAATTAGAATCCATGACACTGGGCTGCATGAGGAGGTGTGCTGCCAGCATGTTGGGGGATGTGCTTTGTTAAGGCTAAACATAGTGCACTGCATCCAGTGCTGGGCTCCCCACTTCAACATGGACATATCAGAAAGACTCCAATGAACAGCCCCCAAGATGATGGAGAGCTGGGACTTCTGATCCTGGAGAAGTGTGCTCAAGGCCCTGTTGGATGGGGCTTTGAGCAATCTGGTCCAGTGGAAGGTGTCTCTGCCCATGGCAGGGGGTTGGAATTAGATGGCTATTCAAGTCCCTTCAACCCAAACCATTCTATGATTCAAGAAGACACTGAACAGGGAAATTTATAGGAAAAAAAGGAAATACATGGAGTTGACTAATGAGGAGTTAATTTTGTAAGATTAAAACCAGTAATTGGAAGAAAGATGTTCATTATAATAATCCTCTTCTTCCCCAACCAAATCAAAATTGAAGAAACAGTAAAATCTCAAAACCAGAGAGTATTAACTTCAATTTGGTTTTACAGGCATGACTGAAATCAGTTTGCCTTAACTGCTTGACTGGAAAAAATTAAGGAAATCAAAAGAAATTATATGAGATCAGTCAAAAGTATCTATCATCAAAATGTATCAGAATAAGCTCTTACTACCAGGACCTGATTGGTATAAACTGTGTTGACTATTGATGCCATATCATTATCTGTGCACAGAATATGACCACAAAACCCCCAGAAAGGAAAGATTTTAGTTTCATTTTGGAGAGGTCCATATCAATGTGTGCTACATATCTTGGATGCTGGTATTTTATTTTAAAAAGCTACTTTGACATAACTATGTTTAAAGCTTTTGAACTATATAGAAAACAGAAAATAAGGATATCTTTCATATTATTCTCTGTAGAGTATAAGCCACAAAAAGACCTCTACCATGAACGCATAGGTTACCTTTGTGAGATGTTCAATAGGTTCAGCCGCAAAGCTGTTCCACAGCTTCTCCAAACAAGGTTTCTACAGCCAGTCAGTGGACTGTCCTATCTCGTTCACTGTTTTGCATGTTTTTGGCTACTTCGGACGCCTGCAGCACATGATCGGGGGGAGGCTCGGCGTCCAGGAGCTTCGACTCAGAGCAGCAACCTACACCGAGGGAGCCTCGGGTCCTCGACAGGGCTTACCCCGGAGCCGGCAGGTCAGCGGACGCAACAAGCTGATTCAGAGGGGGCGGCGCCAGGAGGAGAGGCACCAACCCTAAGTGTTTAAAAAGCTGCCCCAGGGAGAGCGGTGAACAGGGCGGGCAAACAAGGCGGGTTCGAGGCAGTTTGCGCGGCAATTTGCGCAGGCAGGCGAGCGAGATGGTGAGCATCCGCCGTATGAGCAGGGTCCTGCCTGGGAGCTCTGCTCCCGCTGCCTAGGTGGTGGCCAGTGTTGGCATCCAGACAGAGCCGATGAGAGGGGAGGCTGCGGTGCAAAGCTCGGGGTGTAAAGAGCGCCTGCACTGCTCTCCTGAGAGGAGAGTGCGCAACGGGCAGGGCTGCACTCTGTGCTCCCTGGTGGAGGTGCTTCTACAGCAGGGGCTGAGCTGCAGGACGCTGTTACTAGGCTGAAAGGTGTCAGAGAATCTGAGGGGAGGCAGCACTGCTTGCTCCAGGACCTGACTGTGCAGGGGCCTCAAGCGTCCACTGTTGCTCATGCAGGAAAGGAGGCCGCTAACCCAGGAAGCTGGGAAACAGGGACAGAAATGTTATAAAGGACAATTTGTTATAAAAAAAAAAAAAAACAACATCAGCGCCGACATTAGTAGCCAATTTCTTTATTGTGCTCATTGATGAGGGATAAGCAAGCAGCGCTGGGTGCACAGGGAGTCATCACTCCACCTAAGTCGCACACCAGGGGTTTAAGCAAACAGGTATTTATTACACATAAACATGCATATTCAGTAGAGAGAGAAACAGGGATATTATAATTAGTTTAGGTACTCATTATCATAAGTCCCCTCCCTTTTGGCGCTTGCGCACTGCCCTCAGATGATTGTAGGTAGGGATCTTCAAGATGAAGTAAGAAGTCTTCCTCAGGCTGCACTTTTCACCCTTAGCAAGCCAAAATGCCTCAATCATCACAATTAATTAAAACCAGCCATGTTTGCAAGTTTCTGACAGCTAAGATTTAGAGAAGAGATAAGAAACACCAGATGGGCGGATGAGGGGTACCCGAAACTAGCAGATTTATGGGAAACCTTGTTTTAGGAGGGCTACTAAATCTTATTATCACA
>JASSUY010045384.1:0-30771 GCA_032466535.1 Forpus xanthops
AAAAATCCAAAACACAGTGCTACACCAGCTACTGCTTAAAGAAAAATGACTGCTGCTGCTGAACCCATGACAGAAGGTGTCATGGGTTCAGCAGCAGCAGTCATTTTTCCCCCTTAAGTAGTAACACGATTAAAATATGTAAACAATTCTGGTACTCTTATATGAGCGATATGATACACATAAAATACCATGATGTATGTGTTTTAAGATGAACAAGTGTTCTAGGTGTTGTTTCTTCCTGTTAAAGTCAGTGGGTTTTGAGTGTGTAATAGAACAAAATGGATAACAGAAGCCTGCTTTCACCCTGGTGCCACGTGCCTGGTAGAACTGGCCTTCAGCATGCTGTTCTTTTGAAGTCCCATCATAGAGGGCTCCTGAATCTTCCTCCTTTTCTTGCTCTGAGCAAGCTATAATGCTGACTTTCTCCTTGACCTCTCTGGCTGTGTTTGGACTTGCTGGCTTGCAGAGGTGTTGCACTCCAGTATGAAGTCAGGGGAAAGCCGGGGCACCTGTCTCTTTGGGGAACTCAGAAGTATTTTTGGGTTAAATTAGAAGAAAAAACCCAGCCAAACAAGCAAACCCTGCAAAATATTCCCTGGACTTTCCCTGCAAATCTGCTATATCACCACCCAAGAGCTCCAGGATATTTTAAGACTTCCCATTACTTTAAGCATTCATTTTTCTGCAGCCTATTGGAGGGTTTACACTTTTTGTCTTTAGGGAGATGTGCAAATGAAGCCAACAGACATGCAGGCTCCAGAAGAGTTATTATTTTCTTTATAAAGATACAGACCTGAACACATTAAAATATCTGTGCAAAACAGACTTCTGCTTCTGTATATAATTTCTTCCTCAGGAATACCATGTTTGTATCTATTTCTTTCTCTTTTTCTCTTTTGTCTCTCTCTTTAACTATTCTCTTACCTGAAGAGCACACATTTGTTTGAAGTACCTCTTTCCATTTCTCTCAATCTGCCTGGGGGACCTAGAGCCTATTTCCAACTTGCTGGTCCTGGAAGTGCTTCCCAAGTCCTTAGTTATGTGTGAATGAGCCTTGGCTATATCTTGACTTTGTATTGAAAGGGGATCCTCCTTTGGGGCTTCCTGCTGCATATTGAGGAACAAGCCCAGACACAGCGTCTGAATGGGAACAATGGCTAAGACTATGCCCTGTTGCAGTACATACATCTCCCTGATGCTATGTTTTGTAAAACCCACCATTAATACTTAAATTCTTTGTTTTTTTGGGTCAAGTTTTTCTACGCTCTAAATTTTAGTATTTCTAAGGGACTGGAGAAAATGATCTTACTTTCCATCAGACTGAGCTATTTCCATCTAAACAGTCCAGCACTGTGTCAAATCTAGCACAGCTGTGGCACCATATGGCTGTCCTTCATATACCTGAGCATGCCAAGATGCAGAATTTTCATTCATTAAAATAGCATTCATGACTATACCTTAATTTCTTATATGATATAAATAAATATGCAGGATACTTAGGTAAGTTAAAAGCAAATAACCCATGTATGAATTTCAAGACAGATATATTAAAACTTTTGTAACCTTGAGGAACATTTTGCTCAGTAGTTCTTTTAATAACAAGGATAACTATATCAGATTAAGACCAATCTTCCATCTGGAGAAGGGCAGTCATGTTAAACTGGAATGTGTGTCTTAAGTTATGCATATTTGTTTTAATATTTGCTTATTTTTTTAAACAGTTCTTGGCTTTGCAACTACCTCACATAAGGAAGAATGCCAATCAGGACATTTTCTATTCATAAGCCATATTTGGTGTGATTTTTCCAATTTCATATTTCCTGACAGCACAGAGAAATCATTTATGCATCGTGACTTTTGTATTTCATGTCTGGAAACAAACCTGATGTTGACATCGTATGAACTGTAAATCTTATAGCATGTCTCTATTTTGATTAGTAAAAAACCCCTTTTAAAATACTAGGTAATAATTCCACACAGCAAGTACCATTTGTCTCTTCTCATAAAGAAAAAAGAATTGACATTATTACAGTGTACATGAAAGAGTACTGGATACTCAAAGATTTATGCTTAAGACTGCTGAGTAGGTGCTACACAAAGGGTTTAAATACAGGTCTTCCCGCAAAATCCTCCTGAACTTGCCAGCATATAGTATCATTAAACTCACTAAAAATAAAATGCCCTGAGGCCCAGTGAAAGCAATTGCTGCATAATTAGGCTCTTGGGAAAGGGACGGAGGTTTATAGTAAAATATTCCTTCTAAAATAATAGCTTTTCCAGATAAACAGATTTCTGAACTTCATAGGTGGACACTTTGAATCCATTCCTGCTCAAATGAGAGGGATTTTCCATACACTGGATTATTTCCAAGAGCAGAATGCAGCGTCATAAAAGCATTGCAGAGTTACCTTGAAACTCAGGCTTAAGATTTCACTGCTTAGGAGTTAATTTTGAAAAGCTGAGACACAGAAACTAAGAGAATCAAATAGGTAGAAATAGAAGGAGATTTTTTGATCTGTTTGAAGATAGTCTTATTCACAAAGCATATCTTGAAAACTTTTAAAACTTTTAAAAAACAGGACTTTTTTAAGGTATCCCAGAGTTTTTTTTTGAATCTATAATTAATACTATATCCAAGTTGAATTAATTTCAGCAAAAATTGTAAGTAATTTAATATGACAGATGTTGTTAAGCTTTAAAGTGTTGCACAATTCAGCTATTTCAAAGCTTTTCTACCAAATCCGTGCAGTGGAAAACTATACAGAATACTTCAAAATGCAAACAGAAGTAAGCTTCAATTTCTATTCATACAACATAGCCCCCCCCAAAAAAAAACCAAAACCACCCAGATGCTTATTAATTTGAAAAAAAGTCAATATTTGCTCTTTGCTACAAAGACAAATGTAGATCTGGAAGTTACTTCATGGTCAAGTATACTTAGGCTGTGCTCAGAGGAGGCTTTTCTGAACTGTACATACTGCCTCCAGAGAAAGAACACACACACTTAGTCTCTCAGTGGAATAACTTACCTAGTTTCTCTTCAGCATGTTTCTTTGACGTTTCTCTCCTTGGAATCTATGTTTTAGATTATGTGACTTGCTCAAGTCTTTCTAACATAAGCTGCCCAAAATAGTTCTCGCCTGCCCTCCCTCCTATTAGTGATTAATAACATCACTGACCTGCATGCCAAAATAAGTGTGACAAAATACAGGATTTTTTGAGATGAACAGGATCCTGCTGTTATGCTGACCAACAGTATCTTAGTACTAGCAGTCAGCACACTCATTCAATCTTTTTTTTTTTTTTTATGGTATTACTTTATGTGAGCAGGAACATGAACTCTGCAGTGCAATTCCAAACTCACAGGGTCTGCCATGCATAAGAAGGTAAGAGCTCACTTGGAGTCTTCTGAGAGTTTCACAAACTAAGCCTTCCCAGCCTATGGCTTTCAGTTCCAGGTACATTCCCATCCTGAATCCTGGCTTCATTCTGTGATGAGATTTAAGAAACCACCTCCTTTAACGTTCATATGCTCCCTTGGAAATGCAACCTAGGTGCACAAGAAGCTACGATATGCTCTCTAAATCCAGGCTGAGGAGTATATATGGTACTTGTTCCAAGAAACAGGCAGGGACGTACCCTGACTTTGTTGTTTAAGGAACTATTTCCAGGTCTTCAAAGCAAAATTAATACGATACAAGTCATTGATTTTCTTGTTAATGTAACCATAAGAATCACTTAAACTTCCTATTGTCCAATAAACGTTGTTCTGAGCCTGGATTAATCTGTAAGAGTGGAAAGGAAACTGTCATATGGAGTGTAGAAAGGCTCAGCTGTCCATCTAAAAATCAATTTTCCAGAAGGACTGTTTGATTTCCCAGAACTTGCACTGTCCTACTTCTAAAATTTACCTGCCTCACTGAACTTACATATTCAATCTGCCTTATGTCTCTTCACATGGTCTTGTTCATTCTTTCTCTTCTGCTGTTCTGAGACAGAGGTGAAACAATGCTATTTATAACATAGACTATTCTCACAATCAGCAGAGAAAAGTATGATTTTATAGGGCAAGTGTGAATCATTTTTAGTCTGAGATTCATGTTTCCATGAAAGAGATGCTTAACATAGCTCAGGTGACTGCTAGAGTTCATTTCATTTCATGCGTTATGGAAAGAATTGCAAGTGAATAATTCATGTTCAGATTACTATATTAGAGATATCTCTGGTTAGGTGAGCTGAATCACCCATGTAGTCTACATCTTATTAACTTGTAGCCCACATGGTTGAAATATTGCTTCTTTCCTTCTTGTGCCATCTACTTCTCACATGCTTAATTTCAGTCATTTAATCACATTGCATAGTTTTATGCCATATTATGGTTTTTTAATGCAGAGTGCATGACGAGTAAATTTTCACTGCATTAAAATTTTTCTCATATAATCAACATTAACCCAAGATATTTCTTTCCTAATTTTATTGCTCTTTATTATATTGGCACTAGAATAACTCCCCTCACCACCACACGAGTTGTGCTGTCTCTCAGTAAGGTTTCTTAGAATACTGATTCAAAGCTTGACTTTCCATCACTTTTGCAAACAGATATGATGATTGTGGTCCAAAAAACTATAAATTACTCCCTTCCATTGAAAATCAATAGCATGTAGAATTGACTGTAAGACACAATGGAGAATTCAAGGGTCCTTGAGTTTAGTGCTGATTCTATTCACTTTTAGCTAAGAAGAGAAATATTAAGAGCATTTCATCAAGCAAGGAAGCTAAGGTGGTAATTTTACTGATGATCACTGGAGAACAATAAAGAAAGGCTGACATTCTGGCAGATACTAATCTGCTGGGTGATCACCAGGGAAACTGTAGTGTTGCAGCCCCAAACAATGCAACTCTGTGGCTCAACTGAGCAGTAAATTTATCTATAATAAAATATAAAGAAAAAGAGATATCAATATAGCTAATAGCTATATTGGGAGACAGGGGGTAGCAAATAGTTAAAGTTTGGACTATAGCAGAAACTGCCATAGCTAGTGCATTATAATGGTCTGTATTTGACAGTATTGAGCATGGATTCTTGAAGACATACAAAAAGCCCCATGAGCTACTTATGAAACCTCAGGTATATGTGGCAGACTTTGTATTTGTAATCTTGAGATTTTTGCCCTAAAATACAAGGATTATGTTCTTTATCACTGTATTTGCTGAAGCATCTATTAAAAACCTCACTGTCTGCAGAACCGTTTGATTATTCTTTAAAAACTTGGAAAGCTTTCTTTATCTGAGTGAGACCTTATGGTCAATAAGTTTCACAGGCTTCCCTCTTTCCTAACCCATAAGGATTATGGATTAAGAGCCCCCCCTTGTCATCTCAGATACCTCCCACAGGCCCTGGAGCTGCTTGTCTGGAAGCTGAACAAACCCAGCTTTCCCCAGTCTTGTGGGGCAGGTGCTTCAGCTCCCACCACCTTTATGTCCCTCCACAGAGCGGAATCCAGTTTGTCAATCTCTGTCTTGTACTTAGGGGCCACAAACTGGATGCATTATCTAAGTCTGGTCTAATGAGTGTGGAAGGTGATAACCACTTTCCCCAACCTGGCTACCATTGGCTGTCTTCGCTCCCAGAAGTGCCGCTGGCCCAAGTGCCCACCAGAACCCCCAGGGTCTTTCCCACAGGGTTGCTCCTCAGAAGTTGGCTCCAGGCTGCATCAGTTCCAGGGAGATTCCTTCCCAGGGCAGGACTTTCCACATGTGCCTTTTGAATTTCTTAGGTTTTCTGCTAGCCAATTCATGCCACCTATTTATGTTCCTTAGGATGGCAAGCAGATTGTCCCACCCAGTGTGGTATCAACTGCAGGCTTGATCAGAGGTTATTATCAGGAAAAGAACCCTAGATTTTGTTAGAAAAAGAAAACACAGTTGAATTCTAGATAGTTTTCTTGCACACTGTATTTTGAAAGGCACTAACCATTCACTACAGACTGCATGCACCTAGAGCAGTGTCTGTATTTGTGGAGGAAAGGGGAAATATGCACTGGCAACAGCTGAAAGAAGAGGCAGGTATTTTAAGAGGGAGAATAATGCTCTCTGTGGGTAAAAAACCCCACACCCAAACTAGAAAAATAGTTTTCTCAGTGGGAAAAGCTAAGTAAGGAAGAAGAGCACTGAAGTGTGGTAGCTAAGCTCTTTTTCCTACTGTTTATTTCTATTTTTTCTTTCAGTTGCAAACTTTTTAAGAGGAAACTCTTATCATTGCAATGCTGTTTGTTATTATTTCAGTGCTATAAAATTTAATTTTATAGACTATCTCCCAGCACTAACAGAGTTTCAGGCTATTGGCAGATTCCTCAGAAGTGATAAGAAGCAATCTAGTAATAAGCTTCTCTTCAGCTAAATGTAGTATATACACTTTATATACTGTGGCTGTAAACAGGGTGTGGAGCATAAAGAAGCAGTTTAATACCCCAAGTTCTCCTGCCAACTTAAAACTATAATGATTAGGAACCAATACTTGCTTCAGCAGAAATAAATATTTCTGATGATTATAATAGCAGAAACATTTGAGACAACAAGCAAGATTTGATGCATGTGGAAAATAAACTGAATTTGAAGAAATATCTATTACTCTATAACAGGAGGATAAGCATTCAAGACATGGCTGAAGAATAGCTGCATTTAGTTATTCTATGTGAAGTCCGTATGTGTGATATAGGTAGCCTATTTATGCTAATAGAATAAACCAAATAAACTTCGGGCAGCATAATGTCTTTCCTTATACATTTACCACTGAAAGTCTTTCTTTTCTCAAGGAAAAACATCCTTGAGCAAAGGATAGTTGTGCAATACTTATGTATTTACTTTCCCAAGTAATCCTGTCCTATAGTTCTTCATCCAGAATTATACTGTAATTTTCTTATTTTTCCTGTGCCTTGCGAGAAAAAAAAAAAGAAAAATCTGGTCTTTAATTTTATATATATATCAGGAAGGTGCTGAAGGATGAATGTCCCTTAAATGGATTTGGCTTGAGAAGGGCTCTATTAGCAGCAAATTTTATCTCAACGGATAGCCAACTCAAACTAAAATCACTAGTGCAACCTTTATTAAGGGCTCTAAGTTATGGATGACAGTATTCTAACAGTATTTATTTTATAGTTAAGACAATACAGTTTTTTATTTCCAATTTATTTATTTCACAAAAAAGCGTTTAATGGTCCATAGAGACAGTGGCATAGAGTATTTTAGGGTGAATTGCTTCTAAATATTATAATCCTTAGGAGTAAGATAATAAACACCTATGCACCGCCATGAGAATTTTGGAGGTCAGAACAATAGCACACAAGTAGCCTTCAGAGGAAGGGAAAAAATTCACAAGGGACATGCTATAAGGGTGGATTTTCTCCCTGAAGGAAGACATAAGCTTTTGAATTTTTAAACCCTTTGGAGATTTTTTTTACATATTTAGTTTTGATCATAAGCAAAGAAGCCTTCTTGAGATGAATATAATTTAACCCATTAAAAAAGGAACAACCCATAAACACATTTATGGCTCTAATATGGAAATAAAAGACAAAAAGTAATAGTAATGAGCGTTCCACTGTAATAGTTATAGCATAGATTATGTATCAGGCTTTTACAGGAAACCTGCTGAAAGAGACAGGGCTAAAACTAGAGCCAGCTCTCCCTTCAGCTACTTCTTTCAGTGGATGTAATATTTGTTATTGCTGTAGCAATTTCAGATTAGAATTGCCACAAAAGCGACCCCCATAGTCACATTTTTCATGTTTATTTCCAAGTCCTGCTTTGGAAAAGGTGCTAGCAAAATTCCCAAGACTTCTAGGATTCCTTAACTTTTTTGACCAAAATCTTTAAAATTGCTGTTGCAGGTTTCACTTACAAAATGGTGTTTCCCCATGTGTGTACAACCCTGAGAAATGAAGTGTGATGCTTCAGTTCCTTCATTACTTCTAGAGGTTCATGTACATGATGACTAGTGCATATTCATGCATTCACAAGGAAGAGTGAAGAAGCAGCGATGTTATTTCAATACACTACATTTTCTCTTCTAAACTGTCACTGAATCAACCCCCTGACTTTTTATACAGAGAACGTCATTGAGCTACAACCTCCAGTTTCTCAGTTAAATAGCATAACACAACACAAGGTTTAGCTACTGGTAGTTAGAAGAGAACTGTTGGAGCTGCCCAGGGGAAGGTTTATTTACTTCTGCTCTCTAGACACACTGGAAATGGAGAAATTACATTCTGACTACCAGATTCATCTGAAAATCATGTTCCTCCTAAAACTGGTTTAAAATAAGAGTGTTTCTATAATACAATAACTATATGTTTAAAATTCTATAATAAGTTCTGTTCACGTCTAAATAAGACATATAGTATCTACTGAGGACTCACAGAAGTTGGTTATGTAGAAAATGACTTCCCAAAAGTAGAAGATACTTTTGTTTGCTTCCTGCTGCAAGTCTTATGCACTGTCACTTTACAGTATTCATCAATGTCAGGGTATCTACCAAGAAGCTTTTTCTGATTTGTAGAGTACACGCAACTACGTCAATTGATCATGAATCTTAATATTTTATTTGTTGAGGGCCTGATGAAAATCTTTTGGCCATTTCTAATGGCTTTACCTGGATTTATAGAAAGCTTTAGAGAAGGCCTTTCAATAGCAGTGGAAGTAGCTGCAGTGTTTCCTGACTTGTTTGTTAATGAAGGATAAAACTTATATCCTATGTTTTTCAGTAGCTTATTCTAATTTTGAAGTTCATCCTCACTTCTCTTCAACAGTACATGTATCAATTCCCAATTAATGAAAGCTCCAGTGAACCCGGACATGGTAAATCAGCTAAAGGGAATATGTCAGGCTATCAGTGAGCGGCTAGAAGTATTCAGAGAAGCAAGAAATGATTGTTTAACTAGAACAAAAATGTACTAAATCTTAATAAAGGTAAAACTGTCAATCGTATGCAAAAATGGTTGAAATATTCAAAACAATATAAATTTTAAAAAAGAACCAACCTTAGAGCAAAATACCTTTTCCTGCGTATGTATCTAGGAAGGATATAAGAATCAAATATATTTCTAATAATGCACTATAATAGTCACATTGCAATGTCAAACCCTCAGAATTTAGTTTAACACTTGGTAGAGATTTCCTCTGGAGTTTTATTTCTGTCTATCATCATCTTGAAGAGCATTAAACAGATCTGACTGATGCTATTTTTGACCACCTTGGTTAGTATGTTCTTTTTCTCTTAATTCCGTGGACATTTACTTGAATATTTATGGAGTAAGTTGCTCTCTGGTGTACAGAGGGATTCCAGGATCTACTCAGAAGATAGCTGGGTGTGAGCTATCAGCAGTGCTCTGCTTTTCTGGTCCAATTCTTGTTCCTAAGCCAAGACATGAAAAATCCCCTTCTGCAGGCACATCTGACTCACTGACAGACCTAGCCTGAAATTCTGAAGTGCAATGAAAATCTATATTGCTCTCATTGCTGTTTCTATTTTAATGTCCTAATATAATCTCTTGAAGTTCAAGAAGGCCAAACGCGAGGTCCTGCTCCCCTGTTAGTGTAATCCCAAAGTTAATATAGGTTGGGGTATGAATGGATTAAGAGTAGCCCTGCAGAGAAGGACTTGTGGATATTGATAGACATGAGCTGGGAATGTACACTTGCAGCCCAGAAAGCCAACCATATTCTGGACTGCATAAAAAGAAATTTAGCCAGCAGTTTAAGGGAGGTGATTCTTCCCCTGTACTCTGCTCTGGTGGGACCCCACTTGGAGTGATGCTTCCAGCTGTTGGGTCTGAAGTACAAGAAAGGCATGGACCTGATAGAGTAGATCCAGAGGAGAGTCACAGCACTGATCAGCAGGATGGAGCACCTCTCCTATGAAGGAACTCTGAGGGTTAGGATTGTTAAACCTGGAGAAGAGAAGGCTACAGGAAGATCTTATTGTGGCCTTCCAGTATATAAAGTGGGCTTACAAGAAGGGTGAAGAGAGAGACCCCAAAAAGCAGTTGTGGAAAAAACTGGAAAATTTATCAAATCTAATATTAAAGGAGGACTGAACCAAGATTAACGTTTGATAGATACTCAGCATGGAAATTTCAGCTTAAATGCTTCGTTGGGAAAGATCTTAGTAACGACTGAAAACAGGCCCACAGAATAATAAACCATTAGACAGCCTTATCAGTTGTCATCACATCCAGTTTCAGCTACTGGGCTGGTCTCAACAGTCCTAACCATTCCCCTGGTTTTCCAGTATTAGTGTCAGATGAACTTCACAGGGACAAGCACTTTAATGTCCTGAGGCAGCTTAGGTCCAATTTTTCTGGCAGTACGCAGATATGTACAATGAAACGTCAATCATGCTGCTCATTCAGTGTATGCCATTTAGCTGTTAAATTAGTTTACACAGCTATGGAAATTTCCAAATGAGAATAAGCTAAGAAAATAAGTTGTTTTGCATGAACATTTCAGGAACAAGATATGGTCCCAGATCTGTACTTGCTTGCAGTGGTGTAATACAACTCTAGTGGAAAAGTCATTGTGAAATTAAACTATTCAACATTTGTATTTAATTTTTGTATTTCACATCATGGATTCAGCACTTTTTGTAGTAACTGCTTTATTTCTATTCAAACTCATTCTATTTGTCCACAATTTTTAAGAATGACAACGGATTTCCAGTATTTTTCCTTCTGATTTAGGGATATTTTCAGCATCTATTTCTTAGCCATCCAGAGTGTCTTTTTAACTTCTGATACTTTTCTCACTATGCTCATATATTTTCTTCCTCAGTTCTACATTTTTCACCAGCCATTGCAATATAGTTGCCCATCCTCTTGTCTTTAGAAAGTTTTCCTCCTAAACTGCAGGGAGTTGGCAACTCTGCTTTTTGTGGACAGAGATCCTGAGATATGATGTGTATAAAACAGGAGGCAGGCAGCAGTAGTGATTGCTCCTGTATGTTTTTCCATGTAGAAGTACTATGAGGAGCTTCCAAAAGTGATGAGGGAGTGCTAACAGCTGTCTCAGCTCTCAGCTCATGAGAAACCCTCAGCTTCTTATACATATCCTCCTGCACAGTCAGCGGGAAAGGATAAGGTGCCAAACTTGGCAATGGACTTGTAGCAGGTTCTGTAGGTTTGATGATGGGAAATATTTGCTCATACTGATGTTCTAGATTAATGCTCTCGGTACTTTTACCTGTAATGTTTAGTTTCTGAGATACTATTTCCAGTTCTGGAAATTAATCTGAGAAGAGCTATATCTACTAATATAAGTAGAATAAGCAGAGAGAAGAAGGAGCTGTATTTATTCCCTGAAAAACTCCTTCCTCAGTGCATGCTTTCTTTTCACACTCGTCTTTGCTGAATCCTTTACTGGCATTCCTATAGTGTTGTGGGTAGGGTGAAAGCCAGATCAGTTGCACAGCTAAACCCAAATGAATCTGTGAGGACTGAGTCTGCTTGGGCGTGTGTTAACCAACGGTGTGCAGAGCATGTTGCAACTGTGTGGGTAAGAAGAGTGCAAAGCAACGCTGTTAATAAAGCTGCAGAACTTGAGGGCTTCAGTGTTTCTCAGGCTGCCTTTAACCAGATCCAGTGGGCTTCTGTAATTTCTTTTGCTTTCTCTTGCTCCTGAGGGACAGCTTTCTTCAAAGGAAATAAAGGATAAGAGAGACATAAGGCCTGTCTGAAAAGACCAGAGGGATCATACTGCTGAATTTGATGCCTGAAGGTAGGGAATTCAGTCAGGTAGCCTGCGTAGTAGAGAGAGGTCACAATTCTCATTTGAAAATAACAGACAGGTGCAGTCAAAAGTCTGTAGCAGTAGCATCTATTTACTTGAAAATTATCCTGGTATCAGGAAAACCTACCTGCTAATGAGAAGTTATAGGCTCTTCACTGGTTTTTATGGTGATATTTTGCTTTTTCTAATTCTCTTCATGATATAATTTTCTAGCAGAGCAAATAATAATTATGAATTATAATTATGTAGTGCTATTCTTACACAACAGCAAAATCAGCCAGGATGGTGTCAAAGCTGTAAGATTCTCATGTTAGGAAAATAGAGTTTTCTGTATTACTGGCATGGGAGAATGTTGTCATCTCTCAGCTGATGGCATACACTGTTCTAGATGTAATGATCTGCTTTGGTTAGAATGGTGATGAACCACTCTGCAATCACATGTCAAACTTTGACTACACCTGTTTGCAAACTCAGGTAATTATGCTCCGTTGCTTATTTTATGAATGTTTTGCTCACATGTTTTAAGCAATGATATTTGATTGCAGATAAGTAATGATAGGGTTTTCTTCTCATTTGTCTGATTGCTGCAGGTGGAAACAATAGGTGATGCGTACTGTGTTGCAGCAGGGCTCCATAAGAAAAGCCTTAGTCATGCTAAAGCCATTGCCCTCATGGCACTGAAGATGATGGAGCTTTCAGAAGAGGTTCTTACTCCGGATGGGAGCCCTATTAAGGTAACTGCTTTGCTCTTTATTCTTAGGAAGTCAGAAGTACATAGACCTTATTAATTCTGTTGTATTCTGACAGTTGAAATTTGTTTACTGCTAGGAGAATTTAAAATTGCCTCAGTATATCACAGTCTTTTTTTATGGACATATTTCACTGGAGCCCATCAACAATTATGTAAGATATGCCTTACTTTAGTAAGCACGGTAGGCCACACAGAGTAGCTGTCACCTTGTCAAATGTGTTGAAATCTTGTTTGTGGCTGGAGGGTATTAAATGCACTCCTGATACTCTTCCTCCAATTCAATTTGGTGGGAGAAGAAAATTCACACGATCCATGTCTGTCCCATGCTACAAGCCAAAATACAGTATGCAATGGCAACAAGGAAATTAAGTTTGGAAGTAGCCTCCTGTTCTAAACTTCAGTACTAAGATAGGAGCACTCCGTTTTGTGGCTCTAAGGGACCACATGCCTCTTGTCTGAATAGTTACTAACCTGTATAATAGAGGAATGTGTAGACTGTTTGCTTTTTCTCAGTTGTAATGTGCTTCCTTCCCACACTACTCCATTCTCTGAGTCTGGCATAGGAGATAGCAGGAAGTGGAAAACAACATGTCCTTTTGTGCCCCTTTAAAGTTCCACTGGTGTTCTGCTCTTCTTAATCTACCAACTTTGCAGCTTTGGGCGTTTGAAATTGCTGATGTTTAGATCAGAGATGGAGATTCAGCATGGAAGAAAAACCATGGATATATATATGTGCCTTTCTTTCTCAAGGGTTAGATTACACATTGTTTTCATTAAGTGTACTCACTCTTATTTGTGGTTAAATTGTTTTTTCCTTTTGTTTTCAAAGAAAATGTGGGTATTATGTAGAACAATTATTTAACACTGAAGCCTGTAACAAAAGAATGGATGAGAAGTCTGGGCAGATTTCCCATGGGATGATTTACAACGTAGTTGAAACGCACTTTGTAAACTGATATTCCTCATGTCTGTTAAAAAATGAGGATGCTGCTGATTTTTTTTCTTTTTTTTTTTTTTTTTCTCCAAATATTGAAAGACTGATTTGAAGGTTTAAAACTTTACAAAAAGAACGTAAAATTTTTAAATATGTATTCAGGGATGTTGCTATGATGCTCCTTGAGCAAACAGATTCTGAGTTCCAACTCTGCTGTTTCTATTAGTTAGGTAGTATCTTGAACTGTATTCCTTGAACTCTTTATGTACGGTGAATTAAGAAATATTTAATCCAAATGAATTGTTCTGCCTAGAAGGCAGAATGTGGTTGCAAGACAACCAAGCTGAAAATTCCACGTAGTATGGAAGCATAATACTCAAATGCAAATATATTGAGTTCTGGATGAAATATTTTTATTTTATACATCAGTGCTGCTGAAGATATTTTTTTTAATGTCAACATAAAATACTTACTTGAGTACTGAAAAGTAGCCACATACTCAAAAGAATAATTTACTGAAAAATGTCTGGGACTATGGACCTTGAAGAAACTTTTTTTAAAGCTTTATGTGGCATTCATCAAACACAGAATAAGCATTAAAAGACAAATGTCTGAAGACACAGAAGACACGGTGTTTTCAAGCTGGTATTAATTTAATCCTATTAAAATAGATTTTCTAGATTGCTTGATGATTTCTCTATTTTTCCAGGTCTATAGCTGATGAATGCATTCATGCTACACTGTCGCATGCTAGGAGAACTGCTTTCCAGATCTTCTCCAACTTTTCACTTTCTTTTGAATGACTGCTGCAAATATAGGGAAATTTTGAAGGTATATGGTTGACTCTGAGAGTCACATTTTGTGATTGTTTTCATTGCTACCTGTAATCTTTTCAGAAAATTTCTCCTGGTTTCAGTGGCTGCATAAGAAACCCTATAAAAAAAGGTCAGAAATTTATGGACAGTGCAAAAAAAAAAAAATACTTGCAGAGAATAAAATGCTAAGAATAGCCAAATATTTTCAAAAGTACTAATAATCTCCTTTTAGAATTCAGAAGAAAAAAGTCATTTCACCATGCTTAAACTGAAAGTAGAGGTACTGAGAAGCTCTTCAGTGGATGTTAGTTGGTCTGTCTTCAGTTTTAGGTGTAATAGATTTCAGGGCAGGAGGGATGGTGATATCATATACTGTTGTTATTCTTGTACCCAGATTGGTAAATTGTGTTTAAAAGCTCTTATTTCATAGCAGCATCTTGATTTGATTTAAAATCTCTTAAGGCTAGTATTCCTCTCACATGTAAGTCTGCTCAGTAAAACAATTGAAATAAGGACTTTTGGAGAAGTCTACTTCTTGTCCTAGTTTAGGTGTCTACTCTCAGATGAGATGAATCATATCCTGAAAATGTGTTTTCTTGGTTGTCTGTAAGGCAAGTTTATGGACTTAGCTTAAATGTGAATGTCTTCAGCGTAAGCTTCTACACTTTGTCAGATGAGTCCTCCTACAAATGGCAAAGAATGCACAGCTTTTCTTAGTGGTTATGTCAATGATCGTCACAGTTCAAAACATATGCATTATTTCTAAATTGAGGTGGCATGACTTTACTTCAGATCTCAGTGACCCCTATTTTTGTTAGCTGCTAGTTTTTCACTTAAAAAATTTGAAGATGCCGATTGTGCCATAGATTGCCATTAACAAATAGTGAGTATAATAATGTTTTAAAGCTGTGTCAGTTCAGGCTGGTGTTCCAGTGTTTGGGCGATGGTATTAGATACATGATTTAACCTTTGGGTTGCCTTTTATGAAGTCAGGAGTTGGACTGGGTTCTGTAAACTACCTGAAGTTTTAGGAGCCCATATATATATATATATATATATATATATATATATATATATATATAGCAGCTCACATATGCGTGACTCAGCTCATAACCAATAATAGGAAACTTACTGTGCGACACATTGTACAATTAAGCCTTTCCATTAAAATACTTAAATATTCATTATCATTAGATACAAAGTACACAATGTAGACTATAAGACATTTATAAGTGCCTGACTTCTAAATAGTCAGTGAAATTGTACTATAATGTGGTTACTTTGGGCTGGTCCTGTTGATATGGATGACAAATCAAGTGCAGTGTTTTGACTATCTTTTGACCTTAATTCATATCTGTGATTCATGTTAAACAAGCACAAGTCATATTTCCTGAGTCCTTGCTGAATGGGTTGAATATAGAATGCTGACACAGCTTTTATTTTCTTGTATTGAAAAACCTACATCAGTATTTGAATATTTGAAAAGAGCTTGAAATCAGATAACAGTCTTCCTCATGACCAGGATTTGGTGTCTTTGACAGCATTCATGAGCTGCTGTGACTTAATTCTGACTTTATTCTTCAGGATAGCCTAGCAGCTATTTTGAAAAGTGAGACAATTACTTCAGTAAATCTGAGGCGATTTTTCAAAACATAATTCCTGAAAATAAGAGACTTTCTGATCTCAGGACTGAAAAAGTGCTCTGTTTTCTACTCATTCTCTCCCAAACTGGCTGATAAGCCTTGATTAAATAGGAAGAAATTATTCTCAGCCATTTTATATAATACATGATGCCACAGTTACTTGAATTTTGATTTCTACTATTAGGCTGATGGCTACAGCACAGTTATTCTGTTTCTGATGGTGTTTGCTAGCACGAAGCAAATATGCTAAACTCTCCTTAGTGTATGCAGGTGATTTCTTCTCCAGAGGCATATCTCTTATTTAAGATCTCTGAGATCAGCACTGGAAGCAACAAATTCAGGGCTATTCCCTAGGTTTTTGAGGTGTGACTGATACAATACATGTTTAAGAGGCTCATTACCTAGGGGGAACATTTTTTTAAACAATGTCATAACGAATACGGGTTTTCCTGGTTGCAGACTTCAGCTCTAACTGCAATTAGGAAATTTATTGTTTTGCATTTGATGATTGTTCAATTAGATATATCTAGCTTTATGGTTATGGTTTATGGAATATATGTGTTTTCTATATTATTTCAGATTTAGGATAGGATTTCAGATATATTTTGTTCTCATCACAGGACCAAATTCACCAGAATGCAGTTATTTATATTTTTTTAGTGATTGATGTGTTCATCCCTGCGAAAGCAGTGTATGTCTTATTAAATGACACTTAGTGACTCAGAAAGCTTGGAAAAAAACTTAAACAAACAAATTAAAAAATGACATATCACATAACCATGGGTTTAGGATAGATTTTCACCTATGAAGTGCATTTGCAGGTGATCAAATGAAGGTTTTTATCTGGGTACATAGTTATAATTTGAAATTGTTCACTAGCAATCACAAAAATACCTTGTTTGTACAACCATGGGCACCTTATGAAAAATCTGCCCCTTAGAGCCATGCCTGTGTGGCCAGTGAAAAGTGATAGACGTCAGGGTGACAACAAGGTGTATGATGCAGGTCTGGTTTATATCCAGGTGTTACTCCTGACCCCTGAGTCAGAGCTCATGGTGTGCTATTGAGAGCGCCATGGTCTGCAGCTGACATGTACTCAGGCATTTGACACTTCCAGCAGAGCCAAAGGCAGTGGAAAAGCTTAGGCATAATGAAGTCCAAGCCCACACTCCTTATACTTGTGTGAATAGCCCTTGATTTGCAAGGTGGTGAAAAAACGTTTTGCAGAAAGAGAAAGCGAGCTACAGTACATAGCAGCCTCCACAAATTCTATCATCAGTCAGCTCTTTTCAAAAGAAATATTTGTAACAGATAATGGTCTGATCATTCTTCTGAGTGTTGGAGAAAGCTTAAAGTCTCTGTAAGAATGTTTTAAAACTCAGTTCTATTTGAGGCAAAATCCCATTACTTTGGCATAAGCTAAGGCCTTAGTACAAAAGAAGGGCTTGTGGCTCATCAGTTCAAATAGAATTGGATGTACATTTATGTATATTATGTACATTCATAAATATAGCAGCCTTCCAGTATCTGAAGGGGCCTACAAGGATGCTGAAGAGGGACTTTCTTCAGGGGCTGTTGCAATAGGACATGGGATAATGGGTTCAAAGTTAAACAGGGGAGACTTAGGTTAGATATAAGGAAGAAATTTTTTACTGTGAGGGTGGTGAGACATTGGCAAACCTTGCCTGAGAAAGTTGTGAATGCTCCATCCCTGGCATTGTTCAAGGCCAGGTTGAAGGGGGTTTTGAGAACCTGGTGTCCCTGCCTGTAGCAGGGGGTTGGAACTGGATGAGCTTTAAGGTGCCTTCCAATCCAAGGCATTCCAGGATTCTATGACTATATTTTCAATGAAACACTTTTTAGTCCAGAGGCACTCACTTGATTGAAGCTCTGTACAAATAATTATACTTACTGCCCTATGACTGTAGTTTGAAAACATTAAGATTACCTCATACATTTAAGTGAGTCTTACTTGAATTGAGGATTTGCTTCAAATTTTACTACATTTTTTAGGTAAAGTGGAGGTGAATTAATTTTAGTAGCAAGAAATAATGCTGTAAGAAGAATTCTCCAGAGCACTCAACTCATTCAACTTTAGAGATAAAGGTCAAAATGTAGATCTCCTTTGATGTGCTAAAACCCACAGGATATTATTGCCAGCATCACTTTTTATCATGCTTCAAATCTTGTCTAATTAATGTGCAGTGTATATCCCAGAGAAACAGAAAGGCTTTTCACTTTATGGTTAAAAAGGCTGTGCTGGCAGAACATACCTAGTTTTGACTAATGAAATTTCTCAAGAGGTTGTTCTTTAAAACTATCTGCTTACTTTTATAGTGAATGAAGGTGCCCTAATAGCTGTGAAGTGATACAGATTTGGGAATACACAGGTGAAAAGTAACAGTTTACATGAAGCTGCTGGAATTATGTAGATTTGTTGTATAAATGTGATCCTGTCTAAAACATAATGGTTGAGCCCTATCACAGTAATTGAATGCATGTTTTAAAATATATTCCTCTGCAGCACAAAAATATCCTGTGTCTTTCAAATGAGTATGTTACAATGACATTAGAAGTAGGCCTCTAAATACTGTAATCAAAAACTGAAGCAAATACATACCCACACCTTTCTTTTTGCTCACCTGCTAATGACTAGGTCGTGAAATAATCAAACAGTAATGCAGAGAATTTCTAAGTGAGATAAATTCAGTTACTTTATTCTCAGCTGAGTTAGATGAGACCCTGTCTGGTCCCCACTATGTGTCTGCAAGGTACATAGTCTGGTCCTCAGCTCAGTTGTTTCTCTATCAACATAGAGTGCTTGATGCAATTGCAGCTTCTAACTTTCAAATGTGCATCACCAAACTTATTTTATTATTGGATTTATAAGCTGCACTCAAACAGTGTAGTCGGACATTAGCACTATCAACACAAGAGCCAGTCTTCATCTATCAGCTAGAGGAGTAGCAGCAGGGTACAGGCACCACTTCACGTGAAGGATTAACCTCTTCTAATTTCAAACACTGACAGTGTGAACAGCTACATCTAAAGCTGTTACTGTAGCTTCCTCTTTAAATCTAGAGAGTAAAGCTATTTTAGTCTGTATTCATCTGACATGCTCTCAGTGTCTACTTTATAATGAAATATTTGAATGAATGTTTGTCAGATAAGTCCTACCTCAAGGGTGGACAGACTAATAAGCTCTCGGATGATCCTACTGGAAGGAGCTGGACTGAAATACAGGTTCAAATCTTTGTTCAGTCACAGCATTTTCGGTTTTTTTTTTAGATGTTATCCAGACTTTCTATACTTCAACTTTCCATATATAAGTAGCAAATAATGTTTTACAAATGGAACCTTTTCTATCGCACATCTCAGCTGTGTGACTTTACAGCCATGCAGCTGAATTAGTTTCAGTTTGTGTTGTCTATTTAAATACCTGCAGTCATGATGACTGCAACAATGAAAGCCGGAGTTTAATAAACCTCTAAACGCTGCTTGCCAAGTGGTAAGTTTTAATAAGCATGGACTCTGCCTCATGAGTCAGGGTGCAGAAGAGACAAAAGGGCTCTGTGGATTGTAATGGCTCATGTCCACAATGAGAGTGACACACTTTTCTAAGCAACATGAAAGTGGGTGATGAATTTTAGTGTATTCAGCATCTTCTGCCAACTCAGTGAGTATTCCCTTTGCATTACAGTAATTAGGCACTAGGGCCCAGAACACAAGTAGAATAAATGTGCCTAAATTTATTTGAATATATGGGCTTTTTTAGTTTCAAAATGAAGGGGCCATATACAAACATACAGTGAGGAAGAATGTTTTAGCGAGTGTTGTCTGTGTAATACTTATCAGTGTTTCTTGCCTTGCTTCTAATTCAGATTGTGGTGTATTGGTTTTATAACTATTCAGTGGTTCTCACCAAATGTATGACTTTACATAAGCAATAAAAGGTTGGCTGCTTTGTTTTAAATTGTGAAAGGCTGATTCCTGATGCAGTCCTGTGTGAAAAACTGCCGCATTACTGCAATGCTCCTTGTTCCATTTTTAGTCTCCTAGCAACTTGGCTTGTACTTCATGTCTACATCAGACTCTGGAATGTATATAATATTGCATTCCAGGCCACATAACTTCAGATTAGATATATCATGTATTAAAAGATCGAAACACATTTATAGACTTTTTACTAAAACTTACCAACAAGCCGGTACAAGAGTTCTTAATTTCATGGACCACATTTGGGCAGCACATGTCCTTTGGAGAGCATTCAGAGCTGCACGTCTCAGGGAGAAGTTTTGTACTTTCTCTTGAGAGTATGCCTGGGAGTTGGTGAGCTGAAGTCAGCCTAGGGGATGGCTCCCTGGGCTTGAGGAGAGTTCATAACTCAGTTCATCCCAGTGCCTTTGGAAATGTGAAATGAGAGGGGCTGAACTGTATTGAAGATCAGCTTCCAAGGCATTTGGGAAACTGCAGGTTTTGTTAGGCTACCCTAAGAGAAAATTCACTTTCCTTAGCCCTCCAGTCATTTTACTCAAATTCTTCCTTTTGTGTGATTTCAATAATTAGCAATTGCTTTAAAAAGACAAAACCACACCCATGATTTTCAACTTCTTTTGAAAGGGCCTTTTTTTATCCATTTATATGTTACACCTACTGTATGACTGTTACTGCATGTGTGTTAAAATAGCAAGGGTAAGTGGGGTTTAATATGACTAGTGGGTGCACAACAACAGCTTTGTGGAAAGACTGGTCTGAAAAATTAGATTGATATTTAATTCTGAAATCAAGGTGATTTTCCAAAGAGTTGGTTGTTCGTTCAGGTAATGTGCATTTCTTTTTTTAGGCAGGTGTTCAGATAAAGTCTGCAGTAGATGACAAAGGTAGATTTTCAAAGTTACCAGCTACAACATAAGGGTCAGCCTGTTGTGCGTGCTATTGCAGGGCAGGGGCATGATAAGATTGGCCCCCCACTGTAAGCCCAACTTGAATTAATTAGAAAGCTATGAAGATATTATTTTTCTGACTGCTGACAGGAAGAGACCTGA
Source organism: Forpus xanthops (assembly GCA_032466535.1). Lineage (NCBI taxonomy): Eukaryota > Metazoa > Chordata > Aves > Psittaciformes > Psittacidae > Forpus > Forpus xanthops. The sequence continues at coordinate 20,970 of JASSUY010045384.1, forward strand.
AAAACAATTAGAGAACAAATTCATAATCTGAGGACAACTGAGAAGAGGTTTTGTCTTTAGCCGTGTCCATTCTTATCTCTTGCCATGCTTTCTCTGACATTACTGTCCTGCGAGTAAGAAGCACAAGCACCTTTCTATCTGTACTTGTCTTTATGGCAAAGATAAAGCATGTTTGTAGAAACCAGAGTAGTTATTCAGGGCACTCTGTGGACTTTCCCACTTTTTATTAGTCATAGTGACTACTACACAATCACAATTCTTAGTGGCCCACAGTATTTAGATTTAGCTGAGTAAAGAAACACCTCTGTAACTCAAGACACATGTCCTGTTCCCTAAGGCAGACATAATCTTACTATTATTGCTCAGGGAAGTTGTGAATGCTTCATCCCTGGCAGTGTTCAAGACCAGGTTGGACAGAGCCTTGGGTGATATGGTTTAGTGTGAGGTGCCCCTGTCCATGGCAGGGGGGTTGGAACTAGGTGATCTTAAGGTCTTTTCCAGCCCTAACTATTCTATGATTTTATGATCCAGCACCCAGCTTGTAACTTTGTACTAATGCCATGTAGTGAGCAAATACTTTCAATTCCTTCTTCAGGTGATGTAAGTACATGCACAGGGAAAAGCTGAAGGGTTTTAAGATCTTGATTTCCTGCATGGGATTTTTGGCCACAGGATGTGCAGCTGGATTGTGGGGTTAGGTTTAAGGTCATGGTGTGACATGTCTCCCGAGTCTGATTCTCACGATTCAGCAGTTGTTCCAGACACAGACGCCTCCAAGTAATACTCCAGATGTCTGGCTAGTAGTAGAGCTGGTTGGGAATTTTCCATGGAAATCATTTTATGGCTGAGAACATTAAATGTTCAAACCCCAAAACTTCCACAGAAATGTCTTGTCAAATTGTCATTACCCAGACTTACCACATTTTGGTAAATTTCTGATCAAAGAAAACCTTCTCAGTATAGTTGTTATGTTAGTTGCTAGGGCAGCCACCAAGGAGAAAAAAAAAAAAAAGAAATAAACAGAGTAAAAGTGTTGAAGCTGTGTGCTTTATGAAAAAAAAAAAACAAAAAACCAAAAACAAAACCAACAATCCCCCCCCCCAAAAAAAAAAAAACCAATGAAACAAAGCAATAAAACAAAACACAAAACCCCCAAACCCTGCATTCTTAATTAGCTACGATGGAAGATATTCTGTGATACTGTTTTGCCCCTGGGCTTATGTTGGGGCACTTTGTGCAGCTGCCAGAACTTCACATTCTGGTTCTGACTGCTCCAGTCACCTGAGAACTTCCATGCTGAAGCTGAAATTTTCTATTGTGGTTGCTGCACTTAACTCTGCCTTCAGACAAAAAAGAAAGCAATAATGACAAGAGCAACAACAACACAGCTCACCAGGTGAATAAGTAATTAAATCTGTGGTGTACACAGTAGTTCAGGAGGTTGAAATTGTTACCTCTTGACAAAGGGAACAATGGACTAAAATCCTTAGAAAGTGGGAATTGCCATGTATATAATGCTGTTATGTATTTATATAAAAAGGTCATAAAGCCATGTATTTTAAAGTTATCCATGAATGTTTAAAGAATAAGGCTGGGGAACCCAAGGTAGCTGAGTGATGAACATTTCTCCTAAGTCCTAAATATCTGTTTTCTTCTTCCTTCAGTGTGTCTTCCCATCATATGAAAATTAAAAGTCAGGTTTCTACTGTCAACTGCATGACTATTTTTTCATATCTCCTGAAATGGAGAAGAGATGGAAAACATTAAACAAAAAAATCAATAAAAGCAGGTATATAATAAGCAAACTAGCAAGGATTCACAGAAATTAAGCAGTAATACACAGAGAAACAAGCACAGATTTTCCATTAAAATATTGCTTTATTGGCTTTTATGCAGTCTGACCACATGAGCATGAACACAAAATGCTGCGATGCTTGAATTGCCACCTCACTGAGTTTATAGGCACAGGTGATCCCAGAGGCCTCTGAGTGGGATTTAGAGGGGAAAATGCCTTGCCCTTTGGAGTTGTAGATGTATTTGCTACCTGAGCATCTGTTTCGAGCTGCTGAGATGCTGTCAGGCAGCTGCTGCCCTGCGCTGCATTGCTACAGCACCTGCCTCTCCCTTCAGTGACCAAGCTGTCTGCACCTGCCTTTTAGTCTGGTTGCTTTGAAATGAAGGAAGCCTCTTCTGCCCAATGCTAGTGATCTTTTATTATTGTCAACTCAGTCATGGACATCCTTTTCTAAACTGGCAATATGTTTGTTTCAGAGCCACCATTACATCAATCCTGGCCCTTCATTTTCTTTCACTTCCAAGACTCCAAACTGTTAAGTCTCCTAATCCAAATACTTTATCTGGGAGCATAATTACTCCATAAATGGCAGTTTTTGACAGCAAATAGAGCAACTCTGCCTCCTCCTTTAATCTGACCCTGACTTACAGGAAATGGTGTTATGCCTTTAGGAGCCCTCCAGTGTGCAGGGAGGTTGGAACTAGATGATCTTAAGGACCTTTCCAACCCTAACTATTCTATGATTCTATGATCCTTCTGATAATGCAAATGATGCCTTCATGTGCATGGTGACAGTGCTCCCTCTTCTTTCACTCTGGAGAAAAAGATTGAAGAAAGGGCTTATTACCATCTCTTCCTTTTCCCCTCTCCCTTATTTTCTTCTGCATGAATAATTTCAGATAAGGTGCACTGGAAAGAAAACAAAACAAAACAAAACAAACAACAAACAAAAAAAAAAAACCGAGATGAGCTGTGTGCACTTTTTTATATTGCGTTCCTTGTGTTACACATTTAAAGGGCATAGCTCTCCTCTCTGTGAACTATTAATTATATTCTCCCTTTGGTATAATTTTGCTGGGCTGATTGTGCTTACTTGAGGAAAGAGGTGCCTTGACACAAAAGCTTTTTTGTGTTCCAAGGAAGAGCACCTCAGTAGTCCTTGTTTTATCTGATGCTGGATTGCAAACAGAGCCTTGCACACAGTCCAAGAAGACCTGCCTATGGGTTGTCTCATGGAGAACAGCATCTTGCTCGCCCTACTGGGTAAACTTGTAGATACATTAACCTTTATGAAGATCTGGCTCCATACCCTGGCATCCACAGTTATGGGATTTTTAGAAACAGCTGCTAATATCTCCTCTGCAAAAGCAAGAAGAAGAATGTATACATGTTAATGGCAATTCTCTTCTTTTCTTCCCCATTCCCTCCAACATGCACACTTCTGAGAAGAAAAGTCAAAGTCTGCAGTTTTAAGTAACACTTTTAAAACTCTTATCACATAACTGTTGTAATTATTCTATGCTAAAGAGTGAGTCATTACATTGTGCTATATTTGAGTGAACAGTTCAGAGGGGGGGTGGGTGATGGAAGATTATACTTGGCCTTCTGTTTGAAGCTGACAAGTTCAACAACATTGTTCAATTGTTTCAGAATAGTTTAGTTCCCTAAGGAAGAATGCATTTCCTGTCATAAATAAATCCATAAACTAAATGTTTCATGGTATTTTAGCTTCCTTTTATGTGACACATTGAGCATTTGGGAAAAAAAAAATGTCAGTGCTTCAGAGGAACTAGTGACAGCCTTTCGTGTTCAAATGTCTCCCTTAAATTTAAACCAGGGTAAAAGTCATTCAGCAATGGGGACTCCACTGCATTTCTGAGGAGGTTGTTCCAGTGATTGATTGATCTCAGTGTAAAAAAAATTCTTTCTTATATCAACATGAAACCACTCACAGTGCAAATTGTACCTGTTGCCCCTTGTTGTCTCCATGTGGAGAGTGAATCTCTGTCCTCTTTGTAGCTACCCTTTAACTACTGGAGTACTTTGATGAGGTCCCACTGAGCTTTTGCTTCTTCAGGGAGAAGAAACCTAATTCCTTCAGCCTTTCCTCATAGGGCAGGTCTTCCAGCCCCTTGATGTTCTCCATGGCTCTCATTTGAGCACTCTTCATTTTGTCCCTGACTTTCCTGAAAAGTGGGAACTAGATCAGTACTCCAAGGAATGGACTGACAAGCACTGAGTAGAGTGAGATGATAACATCTCATCTCTCACAGTGATGGCCCTGCAGATGCAGCTCAGCACTGGATTTGCCGCTGTTGCTGCAGTGGCATGCTGCTGACCCCTTGCGCAGCTTGTTGTCCTCTGGGTCCCCAGCCAGCAAGGCTGCTCCCCAGACACACAGATCCTAGCCTCCACCAGGCTATTTAGTGATTCTGACCCAGGTAATATGATGATATATTTATATTGTTAATATTCAATGCTCATCTGGGAGACATAATATGTTCTTTACGAAAGAGTACATTTTCAGTTGTCTGTGGAAGTTATAACACCTCTTGCATTAATTTTAATGGAAAGTGAATAATTAAATCCCTATGTGCATTTTAAAAAAAATGTCTCTTTTCTGTCATTTTTTTTGTGTAGAATGCTTGTTTTTCTTTCTGTGACAGCTTATTTTGTAGTAAGTCCATTTGTGCTACGTTTTGAAAATGGATGAAAAAAAGGCAATAAACCCCTTTACTAGAAGAAAAAGAATCCTAAAAACAGGAAGATTTTTAACTACAAGTAAGTTGTGAAGTTCTTTGGGAAAGTAACTAACTGCTGTTGTTACTGTTTTACTACTGTTATTACTGCAGGGTGGGTGGTCCTGCAGGGTGGTCCCACTGTAGCTGCAAGACTCAAACAACACTTTGAAGAATCAGAGTTACCATTTCTGCTGGAACCATTAATGTGATTTAGTGAAAAGAAGCAGATTGTTACTAAACCTTACCTTAAAGTAGTCTGTTCTGATTTTTGATTAATCTATCAGTGGCAATGGCAAATATGTAGGATACCATCCCTTGCAAATTCAGCTCTGTGTTCGAGGGGTATGTCTGCTTTCAGAGCCACAGTACTGAGTTAGATGGTCTTTTGGTGTGATATGGTACTGTTGTTCATATATTCTTGTCTAATTTATTGCCTGTTTGAGTCACAGATCTTTGCAGTTAAATGTCAAACTTCTTTTTCTGAGGGAACGGCACATTTAAAGCTCTGATTGCTCAGATAAGAGAAACAATAAAGAGAGTGCAAAAATTCTGTCAGCTATGGCTGAGGTCCTAGTATCCATTTCAGCCTGGTTACCCTACAACATTTTATAGAAGAGAATCACAGAATCATAGAACTGGTTAGGTTGGGAAAAAACTGCAAGATCTCCAGCCGTCAACCCAGCACTGCCAAATCCACCATTAAACTATGTCCTCATGGTTTGCTTATGCACTGCCATTTCCTCCTCAACGGGCTAGGAAGGAGCTTGTGAAATTGTTAATTATAAATATACTGAGGAGACCAGAACATCCTTCTTCTGTTCTCAGAGCTGTCGTTATTTCTGAGCATTTGCTGAATAATTTTTAGCCCTTTTCCTCTTTCTTGATTATTGCCATTTGTTGTGTTGTGTGTATTGGTTACCTAAATTATGTGACATTCTTGCTCCCTGGACAGAAGAAAAGCTTTCAGTGCATGACAATGAATGGAAAATAGCTAAATAATAAAGCCTACTCTTTTCATACATGGAGACTATTGTTTACAGGAGATAATTTTGAAATTATCTGTTCCCCAATGAATACAGTAAGTTTTTTGGTCTGATTGTTCATGACTAGAAAGAAATGAACAGCCATTTAGAATCAAAATGGTTGTTTGCAAAGGTATCTTTTACAGAACAGAGAAGGGTTATTCTTGTAGCAGAATTGTCTCTCCAATTACGTCTACACAAACTTATGGCCACATTCTACAAACAGCAGTCTATAAGACAGTGCAGAGTTTCCAGTGTAGTTTTCCATGAGGTTGACCATTTTATCCTGAATAGTAGATAGGGCTCAATTTACCTGACTTAGAAGCATGTGTCAGGTATATCTTGATTTTTGCTGGTTTTGGCAATGTTGTAAGTAGACCCATGTGAGATTTCTTTTTTCTTTGTCTTTGGTGAAATGTTTTACACATATTAAACCACGACTTCTCATGAAATACATTAGTTTTAATAACCTTTTAGTAGGACAAAATATTCTATAGCTGAGGATGGCATTTCTGGAAAGATAAAAAGGCATTAAGAGCAGCCAGTGCTTCAGTGGAGTGTAGAAAACCCTGCTTAGTCTCTGTCGTTTACATTAGACAAAGATGAACGTCCCACACTCCAGGTGAGTGAGTACCATTAAGCCCATAATAGCACAGTGGTTGTTCTTGAGCCTCTCATTATTTTCTCATTTCACATTTGGAAAGACATCAGTTTTGTTTCACAGAAAAGATTTCTAAAACCTGCAGTTTGTACAAAACTGATATTTTCTTGCTAACACAAGCATCATCATGCACAGCCCACATAACAGTAATATTAAAATAAAATCTAAGCTCTATACAAGGTTTTGCAAGAAGAAGCAAAAAGGTTTTTTTTAAAAAGCTAGAAATTGAGAAATAAATGCATTTTTTAGACCCTTTTCAATATTTAGTAGACACTCTCCCCTAGTTACTTTATAAATGCCTCTGGAGCTATGACCAAATTGCAACAGATGACTACTTTTAGTTTGGTCTTCTGAAGAAAGGAAAACAGTATGGAACCCTGGCAGCTTCCTAAAAATTCTTCTCCATATCTTTCCTTTCTCCTTCCCCAAAAATAGAAAAGAAGACAAAAAAAGGCCAATAAAATAAATTGGAAGAAGTGATAGTACACCTTTAAAGAGCAAATCTGTGTGCCTAAGAACCAAACAGTAGGTTTACAAGCGCTGACATTTGTGGAAATTTCTGTGAGGGAGGGCTGTGATACCAGTTTTTCTGCTGCTTCCTTTCCAAGAACACCAGCAAAAAGCAAATCTTTAACTGGACTTGTGGTTTCCTCAGCAGGATGCAGGGGTTATGCAGATGTGAATATAGTTTATTTTGCTATCTAGATAAAGTATTCGTTTTAATTAATACTGCCTACGAACATTCCTAAGTCCATCTCCTTATGTGTTTTGCAGAGTAATAACAATGTTAGGGATAACGCCCTTACATACTGATGCAACTACTTCCTGAACATATTGCCGGTTTAGTGGGATAGGGTTCCAAAATGAGAATGTGACTCATGTGTTCTCTTATTACTTTGGAGTAACAGAAGATGATACTGTTATAGTCCAGTGCTGTTACAGAAATTATAGTTCTCCCATGTCTGCTGTGACTCATCTGGAAATCTTAATGGTGCATGAAAACCTGATAGGCACCTTTGTTCCTGGGGTATCTCACTATCAAAACTTAACTTACCCTGGTCCGCTCTCTCCACATTCCTCCTCTCCCATTCCTTTGTTTTGTCTTTTATTGGAATTTTATTTTTAAGGCATTTTTAGAAGTTATATTCTCATTTACTCCATGTGATTATGCCCAGGCATATTGGTTGTAGTCTTTAGGATTTGGTAGTGACAGCATTTAAAATCTCCTTGGAATAATATGGATAAACAGCATTGTCATCCTTCCCAAAAATGCCCTGAAAGACGCCTGTAGTTTATCTTGCATCATGCTCTTAACTGCTCTAACATTCTCTTTCCTTCCCAATAGCTGTTCTTAAACCCATCCCACAGCACACTGCCCACTTACCAGCTTGCATTTCCTTCTGCAGTCCTACCTTGCCTTTGACCCAGATCCTTTTTCACACAGAGTTTGAGTTAGCGAGGGTTCATCAAAAAGGTTGAAACACTAATTCTGTGTAATCCAGACCTTCTGCAGCGTGCTGTCAGTTATTGTCAACATAGGGCAAACTGGGTGGAAATCCAGTCAGCCAAAATATGTGCTTTGATGATAACTTCTGTTTCAAACTCTATTGGACTGAGCTGATGTCAAAGGCACCACTTGTGACTTCCACAGAAATGGCACATATCAAAACTTACTTTTCTAAGAAATCATTTGTTGGGGTGGTTTCCAGATGTCTCTGGGCTAAGCAGAACTCATTCTGCTCCAAGAGAAAATATTTTAAAATCTAATGTATGCCAATTTTCTAATTAATTAGTTTGCTCAAATAAGCTCAAGGATTTGTAGAGGGGAACAGGGACTCTTGCTGCTGAGATAGAGGACAGTTTTGTCATCACCTTGATCTTGTAGCTAGGAGGGCAGACAAAGGGAAGAGGAGGTACAGTCAAGTAAGCTGTCATTAATTAGTGCTGAGGATTACAACAAAAGCCTCTCTTCAGTCCAATTGAATCTTTGAGGAATCTGCCCACTGCATAGCTTTGAAAAATCCAGCAAAGAAAGAAGACAATTAAGGGAGAGGCAAATATGGGAGTTACCTGCGTCAGGTTCACACCAGTTAGTTCAAGCAGCTATAACAGTCTAGTGGGGACATCACAGGACATGGGGCTCAGCGTCTTTCACCTCAGAAAACCCAGCGCCACAATTGGCTGGAAGCAAGGAAAGCTGGCAAGGTATCTTTCTGTACTTGTCATGTTCTGATAGTTTTTCATAGGTGTTGACAACTGCTATAGTTTGAGTTAAGACAGTAGTTCTTATGGCCCCTTGGGCTGGCCCAATAGCAGTGCTGTGTTTCTGAGGTTATATTGAGTCAGATCTGGACAAGCTCATCTTAACATAGTTTGTAGTCTATGTGCCTCCCTGAGACTTACAGTGCAGGTAATAACTCTAAAGATATTTCAAATAGAAAAATAGCCTTTTTTCATTTGGCAGTTATTAGAGATACAAAGAACTTGCATTTAGTTGGCAACATTTCTTCATGATTAATATTAAAGTGAACTTTCATAACAGGTTCTTCACATATAGGAATATTTTTTTAAAAAATACATGTTTTTTGAGGTACACTGTTCTGTGATTTAGATAGATAGTAATTAAATGCATGTTTTAATGAAGATTTGCTTCCCTCCACTCAAATTTGCTTAAGTTCAGCTACACAAATTTGCTGATGTGAAGAAAACCCTTGTTAATTTATATAGAAAATAATGAATTGACTTCAGAGAAGAGGAAAGGAATATTCATTATTCTTCCCACATTTTTAAGATGGGGAATGGTATCTGTGGAACATGTAGTCAGGGTATTATTCATCTTTCCCACAGGGTTTATTAGAAGTGCATTAAGATTCTTGGAATTTGCTTATAAACCAAGATAAATTTCTAAGTACACTAAACAAAGAAAAATTGTGGTGAGTAATCAGATGCAGTCCACTGTAGAAACTGCTTTATAATGAGTTTTGAGATATACTATAACGCGGTCTATTGTTGTAATTACCTTTTGTACGTACACTACCTACCTTTTATGAAGTAATTGTAGTTTAATGTGCTACAGTTTTGAAATGTGTGAAAGCCAAGACCTTAATATGGGAAGCTTCTGGGATTAAACATTTTTGCAATAAAAAATCTTAAATGTGTTTTGACTAATTGCATTCAAGATTCATCTACAGCATTTATATGTCAGTGAATCTCTTAATTTTATGGGCCTTGCAACTCTAATTAAAGATGTAATTGTTTTCATATTACACTTCAGTTCTGAACATTTCTAATACAGCCATAACATTTTTACTTAGTAATGAATTTATTGTTACGAAATGTCAGTCGCTGATTAGAACTTTAGAAAGTAATATTGGTTGGTTTGGTTGGCTGATGTTAGGTAATCAGTTTTGCTCTCTTGTGCCTGTCACTGATGATCCAATAGATGCGCCTGCTCATCAAGTAGATCAGTGCAACAGAAAAGGATCAGTGTAGGCTGAGAAAGTTGAGGGTGTTCAGCCTGGAGAAGAGAAGGCTGCATGGAGACCTCATAGCAGCCTTCCAGTATCTGAAGGGGGCCTATAGG